>JAULBM010291124.1:0-15694 GCA_032357055.1 Geukensia granosissima | reverse complement strand
TAAACTTAATACAGGATACAACAAAAGTATCGACCTCAAAAGTGTACTCGCAGTTGCTGTCTGCTAGTTAAAAACTCTAAAAGCAACCGATAAGGAAACCAAGTTTACCAAAAGACGCTATCTTTATACAACGACAGTCCAACAAGTCGACCAAGATACAACAACACAACCTTGCCTCCTGACCAAATAATACCAACATCGTTCCAACGACAAGCTACAAAAATATTTAAGTTCCACCAGGGACCGTCCGACTGAGAGCATTTATTTGCTGTGTAGGACGTTAAACACCATCAACCACCACCACTTGAAAGTGTAAAAAATGAGATTTTCCCAAAATGAAAATTCGATGAAATCCTAATTTTACTTATTTTTCTTTCACTTGCTTACTTTAGTTAGAACTGGGGGCATCGGTTGAATTGGAAATGACAGGATGCAAATTTTGGTGAAAAAATACCGTCAGAGTGAAAAGAAAAGGGCTTGAAAGCAAAATCGCAGGATTAAAAAAGTGAATGTTGAATTCTAAATTAATTAATTAAGTTACTGCTAAGTCCACTCCTTTTAAAATCAAATGGTTGCTCCCTTTCATAGAATGTGGCATACTTTTCCTTGTTTACGGTGGAATATTTGGGAAGGATCTTGTTTAGAATCCCCTATAATTTGCCGTATATGTAATTCATAATTTTGAACGTTTATGAATACCACTTTTCTCTACCTTTCTATGTATTAGTTCTAATGCTGCTGGTGAGAGGAAAAGAATACATGGTAGATCATGGTATGATTGTCAATGACACAGTCATCCATAACGTTTAAATACAACATCTACAGATTGCTACAAGGACTTCAATAGTGGACACATATCCACACCCTACGCCAAGATGAAAAGACATCAAATAAAAGTGATGATATACAAATCTATTCCTTTGTTACCATACATGTACAGCACAACGAAATTCTAAATATTTATAAGACATTAGTCCAACATGTATTTCAGGAAACAAATAATACTATAAAAATAGGAGATGTGGTATGATTGTCAATGAAACAGCCATCCACCAAATGACAGCAGAATTAAAACTTCTACAGGTCCCGATGAGGTCTTTGATAATGAACCGAATTCCATACCAGAAGGGAGCCGTAAAAGGCCACGAAAATAAAAAATTTGAAACTATTCATAAAACATTAGGGCATCGGCGCCCAAGTAATAACACCAGGTTGCAAACGATCGAGTCTAATTGACAAGGGTTTGAGTTTAAGTTACAGTTCAGGTTTATCAACATTCTCCACTAACTTCCATTGTGGAGATCTAACCGTTTTAGCTTGGTGCATGGAACGGTGGGCTATAATACGGTGCGAAGCGCACTCCGGTCGTTTAAGGAGACAAATGACGGTTTATATATTTGTCAATCAATTGGGCCTTTTCACGGCTCTTCACAACCCAAAGGAGTGTAAACAAGAATTCGAAGATACCAAAAGGACAGACAGAAATCGTTAAATCAAAGAAGACAAGACCAATATTGCCACCAAAAAGGACAAACATAGTACGCACAACATTACATTGAAAACTAAAGCTGGAGTAACACACATTAATTTTAGGAAACAAATAATAACCATGCGTCATTGTTAAATTGTGTGAGGCGCCGTTTTACTATTTATTCCTGATTTTTTTTTATAAAACAATATTTTTGTGATATCAAAAAATATTTTCTGATATAAAAAAATCGATTTTCTGATATAAAGAATATAACTTTTTGATATAAAAATTATAATTTATGGTATAAAAAATCGATTTTCTTATATAAAATTACTGTATATTTATTGATGTCTGGAAATCGAATTTTGTTATCGAAGAATATTTTTGTTATCAGAAAATACATTTTATTTTGTGATATCAAGAAATTGAATCAATTTCCTGATATCAAGAAAGAGATTTTTGAATATCTAAAAATTAATTTTCTAATACCAGAAAATACTTTATATTTTCTTGATATCAGAAAAAAGCATTTTGATATCAAAAAATATTTTCTGATATCAGAAAATACACAAGAAATTGAATTGATTTTGTTTTTGTTGAATAACTTTTATTTTGATAAGTTATCATAATGAAATTTTAACATAACGTTCCTCGACGCAATAAAACTTCGAAGTAAAGAAGTAGTTTGTGGCCCCATTCGTTTCAGAATTAGGGACCCAAAGGAATTAATTGGGTATATGGTTGTAGAAGATGTGCATTTTCCATTTTTGATGTAGTTTTTACCTCGCATTTTAAGTTAATACGAGATAATTAAATTCATTTCTTTCTACCGATTTACATCTTTAAAACCTTGATTTATAGTTTTGTAAAAAAAAATTCTCTTATTTACCGATTTAATCGACAATGTACAGAACTTGTTTATTGTTACACAAAAGGGAGCAGTCTTTGAGAGTATTCAAATTGCTCATAGTTTTTATATATCAGAAAATCAATTTTGATGTCATAAAATCGATTTCTTGCTATCAGAAAAGCAAGTGCTTATTTGTTATGCCCGTGTTTGAAGTGACATTTGAGATTTAACGAACGCAATCTCTATATAACTGAAAAATATATAAAGTCAAGAATTTCGGTATATATCACAAATTAATTAAACCATTAACTAAATTCTTTCATAAATAAAATGATTTGGTTTCATAATTTGGACGTACTTGTAACCATATTATGACACATTGGATATCACATCTTACTTTTTACGGAAACGTGGAAAGTAAACTCGGAACCTGTATCCTAGTGGTTGTCGTTGTTAAATTAGTCATTTATTGTTATATTTCACCAGTTTTTCAAAGGATTGGGTCGATTGTCGTGTCACATATTGTATTTCGAGACCTGTTACAGTTTCCTTTATGGTATTGACTCGGGTTCATTATTGAAGGCCGTAATAGGACCTGTAGAAGTTTAAATTTGATTGTCATTTGGTGGATGGCTGTCTCATGGACAATCACGCCACATCTCCTATTTTTAAATTATTTGTCTTTGATATTTCTGATATAATAAAAATTGATATTAAAAATTCGATTTTCTAAAATCAAGAATAAAAAGTATTTTCACAGGAAACAAATTTTTTGATATCAGAAAACGAGTTTTTAATACCAGAAAATCATTTACTGTTATCAAAAATTCGATTTTCTGATATATTTCTTGATATCAGAAAATCAAGTGTATATTCTGATATCAAGAAATATCTGTTTGATATCAGGAAACGAGTTATTGAAATAAGAAAATCATTTATTGATATAAGAAATTCGTTTTTCTGGTATCCCAAAATCAAGTGGATATCGAAAGTAAGAGGCTGAGAGGGCGAAGTGAGGTGATCTCAAGGAGAAGTGGTGAGTGAGACTCAAACGAGAAATCAGGTCTATGTCACAGGACAAACTCAGGTGCTTCGCAAGCGCAGCATGATACGACCGCAGTATCTTGACATATGCAAGGTGAACAAATGTACCTTTAGGTTAGTGTAGACACAGTATTTCACTGGACACAATAATATGCTGGACAAAGTAATGTGCTGGACACAGTATAGTGCTGGACACAGTAATGTGCTGAACAAAGTATAGTGCTGGACACAGTAATGTGCTGGACACAGTCTAGTGCTGGACACAGTTAAGTGCTGGACACAGTCAAATGCTGGACACAGTAATATGACTGGACAAGTGACCATTTTGACTCGTATTATCCTCAAAACTGGTGTTACTATTGTTAAATTATTTTGGAGAAAACTCCATCAAAATCAGATGAAAATAAAATTTGTCCACATTATTTCGAGATTGAATTTCAACCCCTCCCGCCCCCATCCCACTTTGACCCTTCTACCTCGAAAACGGTAAGAGATAGAGAAAATCCGTTGAAGTGACACCGAAATGTCTTATTGAAAGAAATCAAATGCCAAAAAAGCCTTCAAAATCGAATGAAAAACAAAAATTCCTGATCTCCTGCAAAATCACATTTATTTAACCCTATGACCCCTTTTATAAAAAAAAGAGTAAATTTTACCAAAAAATATTTGGAGTAACCTTTTTTTTGCATTTTTCATGAGGAATCATTTGGAAAAAAACACCATCGAAATCATGTGAAAAATAAAAATTTTCCATATTATAAGGAATTGAATTTCGCCCTCACTACTTTGAATCCCTTTTAGCTCGAAAACGGTAAAAGTTGGAGAAAATCTGTTACAATACTACTGAAAGCTCTCATTGAGAGGAATCAAATGCAATTAAAATCGGATGAAAATTTAAATTTCTAATTTCCTGCAAAATCACAACTTTTAAACCATTCGACCCCTTTGATACAAAAACGGTAAATTTTACAAAAAAATGCTTGGAGTAACTTTTATCGCATATTTCATAAGGAATATCATTTGCAAAAAACCATCATTGAAATCGGATGAGAAATAAAAAAGTTTCAAAAATTAGGGAGTGGTGGCCATTTTGCCCCCCCCCCCTTATATCTCAATTACGGTAAGTGATAGGTCATGACGCTTGTGGCCTATTATGTTGACTTTTTCATGGGGAAACACAGAAAAAACCCCATCAAAATTGGACAAGAAATAGAGAACTTGTGTCCAAATAAGAGAAAATCCCCTTCTGACCCCTCCCAAAAAATGAATTTTGTATCGATGGAAGTACTTTTAGTAATAATCACTAAAACCTCACCCCTTTAATATAGACAGAAAAAATACTATTCAGACATAATTTAAATAGAAATAATAAGATTTCAAGGTAAACAAGGTTTCCTAGGTTGAGTTTCCATGCAGCAGAAAAATCTATAGTACTGAAATCTCCCATTTTTCAGTATTCCTTTCTTATTTCAATGTGCAGATATATTATTATCATTTAATAGTTAGATTTAAGCATATTGGTGTTATTTGGAAATTTAATGAAGAATTGCATTATGTTATCATCCCTCTGGAAAACCTCATCAAAAAATAATATTATTGTTCATGTTAAATTCCATGATAGGGGGTACTGTTTTTTAATTATGAAGTTGAAAAACTGTCCATATTGTACTCACTTTGTAGTAATAAAATAAATCTAACATTGAAAAAAACTTTTTTTGAGTATTTTTTTGCACTCTGTCATAAAAGGCTTAATCGAAAAAAAAAAAAAAAAACAAAATCCAAAAAATCCCCTTTATTTTGGCTACAAAACAAGATTCAAAGAACTTTTTTTACTCATATTGGTGAAATTTATCATTATAAAGACATTTAATGCAAAATTTCTTGAAAAGTAGCAAACTTTTACAAATTAACAAAATTAAAAGCTTATTTTTTTCTTTTCCCACTACTTTGGTGGTACTTAAGTGGTAGAAGTAAGTTTTAGTGATTACTTCTAAAGTAGAGAGAAAGCCTATATATTATACTCATTTGAAAGGTAATGCCTGCAGCTTTCCATTGATACAGTATTTATATGTCATTCCTCGGTGGTGGCGCTTTTGAGGCCCTTGAAAACAAACTAAAATTGATAAAATGTCAGGGTGGTACTAAACTTTGGCCTGGCATATATATAGCATATCCTAAATTTTTCTTTTGAACATCTTAAATCCTTTAGAACAGACCTTAATACATAAAAAAATCATTTGTGGTAGTGTCCAGGGGGTGCACAGTAGGTTGACCTGGCTCACGGACTTAAAGGAAAACAAAAAAATTATTCAGTAAATGTGACAAATAATAGCCAATTTTTGGTCCATTATGTCTTGGAGCAAAATGACTTATTCTCGCATTGGGCAATGCTAATCAAGTTTTTTATGAGACGAGTTTCTCTTTTTGATGTGTTCATATGTTTGTGTGTGCTTGTGAGGGAGGTTAAATGACATGCTACAAATACTTTCTCCTGCAAACATGTTTTCTTTAATTCTGTCATCATGTAGATTTTATAACTGGTTTGCATTCTTAAATAATAGTCAAGGAGATTTTGAATTCATAGGCTTAATTTTAAATTGAGTAAATATGTATTTAAACTATGTATTTCATGTAATTAAACTTTGGCACAGGCTTTTTTCTGTTTAATAAAAAATGGCAACAGAAACATTTTCAGTGTTTCATGCTTTCAATGATTTAGAATGGGTAGAAGGGAATCAACCAACACTGAGGTACAAGATGGAAAACCTCCAACTTTCTATTAAGATTTTGACAGGCAAGACTCATCAAAGAACAGAAACCCTTTTGTTTCTAAGATTTTTTCATATTTCACTTGAGTGTTCTAAATATTCAATATATTTAATCTTTTGAAGTTAAGGGGGTACCATACACCCAAGGGAAATAACTCTGTAAAAATCATCTTAATGTTTTAATCAAGTATCATTTTATATTCAAATTAATGCATCTCATTGATCAAAATTTTTGATGAAGAAATTATTATATATCTATTGAAATAATTCCAGAGAAATGTGTGGTTCAAATTACTTGAAATTTTCATGTTTTCCTTCTTTCATCAAAGTTAATGTCTAAACAAAATATAAAGAAAATTAAACGAGTGGATTTTATTTTCGTGATGGTGTTGGGTACCCCCTTAAGTAGGAATACGTCAAAAGTTCATCTAGGAAGTATGTCAAGCTATATATCTTTTTTGCCGCTCCCCCCTTCCCCCGCAGTTAAAATTTCAATTTTCCTCAACACAATTTCCCATTTATCCTCTATGTTAAAATTTTGACATTGGAAACATCTGTCTCGAAATGGCATGTTTTCATAAATAAATATCACGCTTCAGTGTTATATCTAGAATATAGTTCAACTTTCTGCTTAAAATTTGATCTTCTTTCTGTCATAACACCCACAAAATAAAAATTTCATCATGTTTTTTTACCCGCGAACATTGGTTGATTGCACCCACAAAATGTCGAAAAAATTAACATTACACCCTATGGAGAAATGTCAAGTCTAAATTAATTTTTTTAACAACAGCTTCAGCTGCGGCAAAAATTAGAATTCCAACAATATTTAATATGATATATTTCATTATACAACTTTTGATAGAGATTCACTTATGCTGTGACAAATTTCGTTTGGTGTACTACAGCAAGTCGAGGACTGAGTGACTGCATTTAAAATGAGGATAGACATTACTTAATTTTGTGAGAAATCATACATCACCCTAGAAGGCAAAACTAGAGTAAATTAAAATTGCATAGGCGACCATTATAATACTTTAGCAAATTCTGTGTTTACCTTAAGTTCAGTCTTGGTGACACCTATATTTTCTCGATGCCCCATGACTCCCATAAAAAATATCAAAACGGCATGATATGCTTAACGTCATTTAAGAAATTTTTTGCTGGTTGACCTTTCACCCCGTCATGTAAAGCCAGTCTGAAGTGGCATAATTCAAGAAATACCCGCATGTTTTTAAATTCTAATAGAAAAAAATATCTCACCAAATTTAAGAATTTTGGATTCACTTTCTTTCTAAAATATTTTTACATAACAAATTCTTTTCCCAAGTAGATATGACTATTTCTACCTGTTTTATTCAAAGTGAAAGTAGGACATTGCTTTTCATTTAATACTAGCTTTTGACTTCGGCAGCATGCGATTGTTTGATTTAGTGTAGTGTAACCTAGAATGATACAGTACTGTCGTAGGAGCCACAGAATGCTTATGCGGCGAACATTTTTTTTATTTCATGGCTCTCTGAATAAAGAACAAAACATGTCATCTTTAACCGTAGAACTTCGGCAATGGCTTCTTCAAGACAATTTAACTTTTTCAAGAGAATTTAACAGGTATGCCATATTTGTTTTTACGGGCGCGCCTCGCCTATTCTATACTAATTATTCCAGTACATTTTCATTTTTCGAGGTAAAGTATAAAAAGAATATTTCAACGGCCTAGATTACAGAAAAAATGTTTAGATTTTTTGGTGCAGCACTAAAATTGTTGCTGTTTCCTTCTAAAAACTAATGATTTTAATAAGTTAAAATCTACGAGACAGTGATATGGCAGATTATAAACATATCAGTTCCACATGAAAAAAATGCTTTCATTTTTATAAGAAAAAAATGTCTAAATTAAAGGTTCCGAATATTTTTGGGGGACACAATGAAAATCCCATCCCCAAACAGCCCTATACCCCACCCCATCCCGATAAGAACGTGGTTGTTGACTTACTTTCCAACTACAATCAAACTTTTAAATGAACTTGACATTTTGATCTGCATTGATTTGTTGGGAATTTTAAGCGTTAGTGATCTACACCTACAGAGAAAAAAATAACGTAAATATAAATTTACTTTGAGCGACACGGGTCTTATGGGACAATTTCATTTAATTATCCGCTTTTCGTACCGATTTTGATGGGGTTGACGAACATAAGAAAAAAACAAGATTTAAGTTTCAATCCACGAGCTATTTATGTCTTAAAAAGGTTTTTTTCTTATTAAGTGTTAAATGAAATTGGTGAGAAAACTATTCAAAATAATTCGTTTGTATGTAATATGAATGTATAGAAAATATAAGTCAGATAAAATGTATAATTTATGAAGTCTTTTAATTAATCACTTTGAGAATTCGTATATCTTAAAGTAAAAGACACAATTGATAGGTGAAAACATTCCCTATATATTACAAAAACTTTTAGCTTTATTGACAATTTTAGCTTTAGTATATATATAGATATGTTACTCTTACTTAGCAACTGAGGTTATTATACCCCCTCCCCCTTCTTTCATTTGCAAAATAAATGAAATATGCAATTATAATATGAGATAAATAATCGTTTATTGTTATTAGTTCGGCTTTTTTTTCAATAGATAGGTTGACTGTCGTGTTCTATCAATTGTTTTACATTTTGCATTTTGGGGCCTTGTGAAGCTTCCGTTATGGTATCGAAATGGAAAAAAGGGGGATATGGTGAAAATATTAATGAAATTAAAATCTCATATATACATGTAAGTTCCAAGCCAAGAAAAAGGGTTTCGATTGCCGTTCTTCATCTCAAAGTCACACTGAGGCCTTAAAAACGTAGTAAAAACACGCACCTCAAAGAAAGTTCAAGACGGTCCCTGACATCGGAGTGAAATTCTTTGCTAGATGTCGACGACATTATATCGACTCCAGTTCACTATTGAAGACCGTAATAAATTTAGATTTGAGTGTTATTAGCTGGATGGCTGACTCATGGACAAGCATGCCAAATAATCTATTTTTATTAACTGGTTGTGAGATATATTTGGAGACCATTTTGTCAACTCTACAAGATGGTGAAAGTAATATAACTAGACAATGGATAACTTATACATCTCGTTGACTTAATGGGAAAATAAAATTTGGTTGTAAAATAACATTAGACCATTCTAATTCAACAAATAAAAATAGGAGATGTGGCATGATTGTCCATGAGACAGACATCCACCAAATGACAGTCAAATCTTAACTTCTTCAGGTCCTATTACGGCCCTCAACAATGAACCAGAGTTCACACCATAACGGATGCTGTATAAGCCCCGGATACAAACTGTGAAACTATTAATAAAACACGATTTTAATTCCAAAAAAAAGCGGCGCAAGTAAAGTACATTTGACCGTAACTTATCAAGTTACAACAGAACGCAAATATCATTTCACACATTAGCAAAAGTGGCGAAACATTTGTCAATCAGTTAAATTTCAGTTTATAACTGTGTCAACAAACAATTTATTACGATCATTCGAGTAGCTGTAAAGTGTGGATTAAACAGATTGCCATAATCTCCATAAAACAGCATTAAAGCAAATATGTTATTAAAATGCAGTGTAGCCAGAAGCAAGGACCGGATACGATAGGATTGACCTCTTTATCGTGACTTCATTTTTATCGACTTTCAATAAAAGCAAGCAGAATTTACAATTACAACCAACTGAGAAGTCCACTGAGACATTTAAATCTAGAAAAAGAGACAAGAATCGCTGGCCATGTTTGTACAAAGAGAATTTAATAGCTCCCTGAGTAGCATTTATTGAATTTATGTCCGTCTGTCAATACACGATTTATCAGAACATCAAAGTGTATGCGTGATTTTAGTAATAGCTGTAAAAATTAGAATGCTTCCCCAAGAGGATAAAAAATTCCATGTATGTACATTGGGCTTATGGTATCGTTAAATATAATTTAGATATGTAAATAGAACGTGATTGTATCCAATGCTCAATAAAATATAATTCATTTCCTTCAATTTACAATTAGTACTTTTACTCAAAGCAGTTAGTTATAATGAAAGATGATATAATATTTAAGGATATATGAATCAATGGCGGATTTCCGATTGTTTGAAACATTGAAGACGCAGTGAGTGAAAAGAATTATACATTTATATGGTATACAGAAGGTCGAGGTCATTTAATGGTTTGTCCTTGTCTTCACGTAGTTTTGTTTGTTTGTTTGTTTGTTTGTTTTTGTTTGTTTTTTTTTTTTTTGTATACAGATGCAACCACCTCCAAACTATCTCAAAACGGCCGTAGAACAATTCTAATAACCGCTCTAGGCTGACTTAGAAATATTCTGCTGACTGCTCTAGAACTGTTCTAGAATAGTTTTACGACCGCTCTACAATAGAATTCTGACTGCTCTAGAATAGAATTCTGACTTTTTTAGAATAGAATTCTGACTGCTCTAGAATAGAATTCTGACTTCTGTTGAAAAGAATTCTGACTGCTCTAGAATAGAATATATGTATAATATTGAGGTAAAACCTTCATTGTATTGTTCGTGTACAGGTTTTGATTTCGTTTGGAGCGATCTAGACTCGTCACAAGAAAATGTGATTCCATTCTTGATAACGACGTTGTGACGATGTCTAGCTTCAGCAATCGTTTTCCTTTTCTTTCTTATCCTCCTTTGACGTTGAGCACGAAGAGAAAAAACCCATCCATTCATACATAATGAAAAAAATTAAAATGTTTCCCAATTACCAAGCAAAAATTCGTAAATAAACCTATTGACACATTAATTTCAATAATGACCTTTTTAATATACCTTTTCTTTAAAGGTATTTTGACCAGAAGGTGGTGGTAAAGTAAATAATGATATTATCTCCGTTTGTTTTACAATATAGTTACTTTCCTTAACAAGTGGGCGACACGTAGTAGATAAATACAAAATTGCCAATGTTACGTAAATATAGAAAATTTAGGTTTGCTATATGTGCATTTCAAGGAGTAACCTCTCATCAGTAGCATTAGAACCGAAACACAGGAAGTCAAAGATTCAAATATAGCAAAAGAAGCTCTCAAATCCAATTAACAAATCGAAATGGGAAGCCAAATCCGACTAAGTGCGTTACTCTTCGAGGCCTTTCCGTACTTTCAGTGTTTTCGAACGTTAGCAAATGCAGATAATTTCTGTAAAACATTACGAACGGATTTGTATTTGAACTGTCAATGGCCTGGAATTATATTTATATAATATAAAATTCAAAGAAGTAGAAAATGTAACTGAATATTAAAATACCAAGACAGAAACCTCTAAAAAGGCGTTTCAGTATGTGTATGACTTATTGGAGATTACCCCCTGTAACACCCAAGGACACCACCAAATACTCAAATTCAATTCAGTTTATACGTTTCCTTTTTAAAGTGTGATAGTTTTTCGTTTACGACTTCCGTGTTACATTTTTGGTTTCACAGAAAGTCATGTAAGTCCAGTATAGAATACCAATGCGAGAGATCAAAAGTGCATAGTTCAAAGGGACAAGACAAATTTGAAACAAACTAAAAGATAAAACGTAAACAAAAAGAACGAAAGCCTCCTTTACAAAACAGGAGTGGAATCAAGTGCTCATGATGGGTAAGCATTCCCTGTCTTGCGCGCCAACCCGTTGTGGTTTCCTTAATGTCAAAATCGGTGTCAAATAATCAGGATGTCAAAATCAGGATTGTCAAATTGTGTCAAATCCGGAAGGAATCCACGAACTCCTATATAAACAGGAGTGGAATCGGATGTCATGAAGGGTAAACATTCTCTGTCTTAAGCGCAACGCCCATTGTGAAATCCTAAATCTTAAATCCGGGTAAACGTCAATCCGAGAACAAGTCAACTTTTATTTGTTTTACCGGTACCATGCATGACCATAACAAGTTTAGATACACTGTTACCATATATGGTTCAACCAATTAGTGATGGCGACCAAAAATTTAAGGAGGGACGACTTCAATCTTGATTGGATGTATCCTTGATGTAGTAATTTATGCGACAAAAGCAATGCTCTCTTCAGAAAATCTTGATACTTGGAACAGGCACGAGAGTATCGAATTAACTGCTTTTTATTCTTGTAATAAGTAAAATGTTAGATACTATATTATGCGTTATTGGTAATTAGCAGGAAAATTGAAGCAGCCTTGGTAGCTAATGTTAACTGTTTGCAGGTGCTTCAACGAAGCAAATACTTTCTGCGCAAACTGTTACCGTCGATTCATTCCTTAACCACCAACGAAGAAGTTCCGCCGTATAATATATTTTACATATGTTTACAATTTATAAAAATAAAAGCTCCAAACAAACTTGTCCTACTTCATGTGATTTCAGGCAAAACGATTCTTCATATATGGCGTCAAAAAACTACCCCTTACCTCTTGGTGATTTACCCGAAGTGCCGGTTATAGGCAGTGTTTAAAAAACTGGGCTATAAAGTTATGATGCAAACACCATGTTTAAATTTTTACTACATTTACAAGATTAAAAAGGCAAGTCATGGTAATTTTTCTTCAGACAGTATATAGATAATCGAAATTCAACAGATTATTTGTAATGAGGACATCTATTATAGCTTTAAGTTCACACATGTTTGTTTTAACACAGTATTGCGTTTAAACTACGTGTATTGATTACAGAAACACTTATTACCGTTTCTCATGAGAGACGGTATAAATAATCAAACGCTTAACAGGGTAGTTCCGGTTCTATTCTGATTGGATAATCCGTCCATCAGTACTCGCTGAATCGTCAATCACCAGGAATTTTAAAATTAAGTATGTGAATCCTTTCTTGTTTACGGGATAAATTACCCAAACTAGTGTCCGTTTACTCTTACGTAAAATATTATCAAAGGTCGCGACCTTTACCACGTTTTATTGGGAAATGAAAAGCTATTAATAGATTTGCTTTAATCTTCTCAGTAAGCTATCGATCGCACGTAAAGTGAAGTGAATTTTGAACAAAACATCTATATACGATAATTCAGATTTGCTAAAGGCTTTAAACCATTGTGTTGCAGAGTACGAGGTACTGGGTTAATAAAGTTTATACGTTGGAATTTTAGTTAATTTATTATTTGAACATATTATATAACTATATTATTCCCTATCTCACCGTGAAACCTAACTATCATAATCGGTTAATTCTTCTGATTCGTTCACCCAGTAAAAATGTGTCCCCGAATAAAGCCTCGTAAATTTATATCACGCTAAGAAATGTTTATAAATGCTGTACATAATAGCAAAATAAAGGGGATCTCTGTGACAGCCCTTTTCGCGCAATGCTTTGGAATATCGTTATTCGACATTATTGGCCATTATTTGGTAAATTTAACGTTTGTCTCTTGATATAAGGCGACAAACATTTAAGACATTTTAGGACGAGTACATGTAAATTTAACAAATACATAATTTTCAAAAGTTCGGAATATGACAAAAAGGCCAACAGCGTTTGATTGTCATCAAAAAATTAATGGGTTGGTTACAAATGGAGAATACAGCCATTTGTAGCGGCCATAGGCATTCTCTTTTTGAGATATATGAAAGGGGTCATTTAGTGTAACAAATGTGTATGGTATGTGTTATTCTCAAAACACGTTACAAACTATGGTTTACAGACAGACTTACTGCATTACAGCCCGGCATTCCCTAACGAGAGAAATTTCGCTATCCATCACCTAGTAAACAAGCTGGGTCGATTACAGGTTCCTGACTTGGGACAGGAACACAAAGTATTTCGCGATTAGATATGTATATGAGTACTCAAATTTCCCTCAACCTGTGAGAGTTGTGGGACATACCGACATAAATTCACGCATCTTAATGACTGATGACGAGAGAACCCTGCTTTGTACTAGACCGACAGGCTGAGTCGGATTTTTAACGTGCAATCTCACGAAAGCAACAGACCGCAGGAAAACCTGCAACTTTACCCAAACACACTATTCTGACTCTGGGTCGGCCAGTCCTTGCTCTTACTCCCAAATACTGCGTGATTATTGTACAGGTAGCAAATTACAATTCTAATGACTTTGGTTTGACCTGGGGGTCGAAAAGAGTAACTGCATCAGTTTTATTTTTGAAGTCGGTTCATAGTGCACAGGCACTCACAAGAGACAACAAGATGTACCGACCTGAAAAAAGGTACTCGCTGTTTTTGACAGTTAGTCCAAATCCAAACACATTTCATAAAACATATGATTCTCATAAGATAAAAGTAGAGATCAATCAAAACAAGTCCGGCTTGATTTAGTGAAAATACTTTTAATAGCCAAAATAAACAAGGTTTTGTGCAAGTGTCGAAAAACAGTATGCAAAAAAAATTGATTATAATAAATCTTTATGTTAATTATTGAGAAGAGAGTCATGGCTGATACAAAAGAAGACAATATTCAAACATCTTAAGACAAACTTTCTCTTTTGTATAAGTAACTGATTAAGTTCCAATCGGTTGTGTTTTAATAAACCAGCTTTATTTACCACATATATATAAAGTTTCTAAGTGAAATCCCCTATTTACCATTTTTCTGCAGTTGCATCCAAGCTGTAGAATTACATGAATTACATCTTTATTTTTATGAAAGAATTTCAACATATATTTATTATCATAACTGATCTAGAAGTTCCGATTATAGAATATTTCATTATACTCTTTCCGGCACGTACATGGATTAAATAAGGTTTATTCCGCCAGGAACAAATATTACAATAAAAGTTCCAGAGGGACTGGTATTATATAATATTTCTTTTTTGGAACTTTTGTTGAATCTAGGACACAAAGTCACAAGACAAAAAGTCACAGGACTTTCAGTCACAGACACAAAGTCACAGGACAAAAAGTCACAATTACAATGTTTCCCATATGATGGACAAATGGTCACAAGACAAAAAGTCACAACTTAATTTTGTTTAACACCCAAAGGACAAAAAGTCACAATTTATTTTTATTTTACACCCTAAGGACAAAAAGTCACAATTTAATTTTGTTTTACACCCAAAGGACAAAAAGTCACAATTTATTTTTATTTTGCACCCAAAGGACAAAAAGTCACAATTTATTTTTGTTTTACACCCAAAAGACAAAAAGTCACAAATTATTTTTGTTTTACACCCAAAGGACAAAAAGTCACAAATTATTTTTGTTTTACACCCAAAGGACAAAAAAATCACAATTTACATTTTTTTCACACCCAAAAGGACAAAAAGTCAAAATTTACATTTTTTATATATTTTATACATTTATTAAATAAAAAAAATATTTATAAAAAAGTCATATTATTTCCTAACAAAGAAGTTACTATTTATTGTTTTCATAAAGTTTTCATTTCTATTGAATAAGGAAAAATCCATACATATGTACAGATAGAAATATAGGAAGCCATACTTTAACAAACTTATGTCACCAAAGAGTAATTGATACACTTTCTTTTTGATGATTGAAGGGTTGAATAACAATGGAGGTATATCACTTCAAAAGACCCTGACAGTAATTAGTGAAGCCATAATAC
>JAULBM010291113.1:0-15696 GCA_032357055.1 Geukensia granosissima | reverse complement strand
GGAGTTCGAGTATTTATACATCCCGCTCGAACTAATGGACGCCCCTTTAGCAGGGGTTCTACCTGCAGGCGGAGAAATCAAACGACATATTTCTATACCCCGGCCGCCCTCAGGGGGCAAATTTGAGAAGATCAGTCAAACTTTATGAATTTATTACGTTTACAACATGCTACACAATACCACACAAATTCCACAATAACCAAACATAAATGAAACACAGAATTCAACTCGACTTAAATGTCTCCTATAATTTTGATAGAAATTTAAGAATTATTCCACAGAGAAGAAAATGGTGTTTAATATTATCAGATATGATTTTTTATATACTCTTGCTCATAAATATGGAATATTTTTATATTCGACCTTACATTAGAAAAAGGTATGGCTAGATTTTGTCGAGCAAAATTCTTGTAAGGCAATGGCAGATAATGCTTCCAGGAGGATATCAGAGGATATTTAAATAAAAAAATTGGATGAAATAAAACATTTTAAAGTATTGTATCAGGAATAAAAAAATAGCATTTTTCACAAAAATGTGGGTATGAGAACTCATAAAACTAGCCATCGGACAAAAATCTTAAATTGGACACTTTTGTAGCTCGTAGTAAAGTTATGAGATTTGCGTTAAGATTTTTGGCATTCTGGCTCATGCAAGTCTCCAAAGTTGAACGTTTGACTCAGAAAATGTCAATATTCCATATTTATAACCAAGTTTATATGTGAAATACTGTTTTGTCGTCATTCGACTTTATTAATCCATACGAAATATCCATTTCAGAATTAACAACAGACGCCTTCACTCTGATATAATCCTGTTCTTTCACCTGTTGGGACTAACGTTAACTATTTGATTTGATTACGAGTAACACGACGGGCACCCTTTGTGGACCAGGAGCTGTTTTCTCTTTTGAAGCATCTAAGTACTCCATTTCAAACGTTCGTTTTGGTCGGGCTTTAGTTTTCTGTGTCATTGCTTGTCCTCTGTTCCTCTACGTTTGGCCATGATATTTTCTATCTTCAAACCTACAATTTTCATTTTATTTTTTATATATTAATCGAAATCCAGAACTGTCTACAAGGAATGGTTTTCCAGACTTGTCATCTTTCAGTTTAACCTCGGCTTCTTATGGAAGGAGAATGTAATCTCATGCATGACATTTCACCCAATATCTACAAAATCTTATTTACAAAAATATAGCATTTTATCACGGATTCAATCGGTTAAAAAAATAATTCTTCGAAATTCTATTAAGGTATTTAATTATAACTGTACGTTACGTTTGCAATATGTAACAACATATAAAAATGTAATGAAGAATTGCAGAGATTTGCAGGTGTCAATCAAAACTTCAGAATTCCATTAATATTTACTGTTCTTTGCCATTGATAACAAATCGAAAAATCAAAGATAGAAGGAATATCGTGCTGAGTTTGACTGTGTCTATGAATGGTATGTACTTATTCCAAGTCGTTCTACTATACAAATAGACAAAGACTACGACATTTGTATGATCATTTTAAATGAGTTGTCATTCCAAACATTAATGGTAATGGTTTACTTTACTCAATGTTGACAACTTTAATGTTCTAGTTTTTGCATATCTATAAATGTTGGATTCCTGGGTTGTCTTCAGATTTGGTCTTACATGTACCACCTCGGTGGTACAATGGTTAGCGTGCTCGCCTCCAGTGCAGAAAGATATTAAATGCTTCTTCTCCTCCAAGCAAGAAGCAGGTAGGAAATAAGAGCAAAGATTGCATGATCGGCCCAAAGTCACAATATTTTTCTTAGTAAAGGATATCTTTCCGCGGACTGTTGCTTTCGTGGGTCAGCACATTAAAAACCAGGCTCAGCGTGCCGGTCTAGTACAAAGCAGGATTAATTTATCATCACCTATTAATATCTTTGTTCTTGTCCTGTATGTGCATGAAATACTTTCCGCTGGGAAACAAGCAACATTCATTAACCAACATTCAAATTTGTCCGGGTATCACTCCACTTGGGTCTAGCAAAGTCGCAGATAATTTTTAATATAAATTAGTCTGGATTTCTAGTTTCAGTAATGGTTTCGAAAGTAGCAGGAAGTAACTAAAATTTATAGTTATTTTTTTATGTTTTCCAGTTTACAGGTAACATAAAATTATTTTTGAATATTTTATAAAATAATTTCAACCAATTTAAACTTATTTAAGAAATCACGTGTAACACTGTAATAAACATTTCACAGACAAAGTTAGATTGATCAAAACATTATTTAAAGTTCTAATACCATCGGTTGAAGCACATTATATGCAGAAAATACACCAAACACAATGTATGAAAGATTAAATATCCTGATTGATTGATTGATTGTTGGTTGCTGAAGGTCCAGTGTCAAATATTTCAATATCGAAAAAGGGGTGGGATGGGACACAACAGGGCAACGGCTTTTGACTGCCACTGGAAAAAGGGAGTGAAGGGTAGGGCTGAAAGATTTAGCCTTTTGTGGCGGCATAAGCCTTCTCTTTTTCGAAAACTACAAAAGGGGTCTTACTCTCCAAACACGTCACCCACTATGATCCACGGCCAGGCTTTCCGTATTATAACCTGGCAACCCCCCAACGAGAGGGTCTCCCCTATCCGCCACCTGTGGTTCTCGCTGTGGGTCGAGCCCTGGAGACCGATTAGTTGCCCAGAAATATCTTGACAATCACCCGCAATATGCATTTATGACTGATTGTTGCTAACGTCCAGTGGCAAATATATCAGGTATCTTCAGGTAGAGAACAAGTTATTAAACAATAAATCATCAAAAGGGTGAGCTGCAAAAGGCCGGGGAATTTTCTAGCCACGGACTTTTTCGGTATGGGCGGGAAATTTAGCCTAAGAAAGTGGCCACGAACGAACTGTTGCAAAGGGATCTTTGACGTACTGAGAGCATGATATTCCCCTAACACAGTGAACGGCGGTAAAGTTCCTGTCAGAGACGTGCTGAGACTTTATACATCCTGCCCAACCAACTGACGGCCTTTTAGGGGGATTCTACTTCTGGTGGAGAAACCGAGAAGCCTGTTTGGAAGCTCGGGTACTCAAGAAATGGTCGCGTATTTATACATCCCTCCCAAACAACGGTCATCATTTCCTGCAGGCGGAGAAACTGAACGGCCTACTTGGGTCAATTCGCATTTATTTGAGGCTCCAAAATTAATCACACTAGAAATCTGCTTTTGGAATATTAAAATCAGAAATTGACAATTTAAAGGAATTTTTAGATCTTAATGGACAGCGAAAACGGAACACTTCTGTTATACTGGTCCCAGAAAAAGTACGGGAAAAATATGTATATATCACATATAAAAGTAAGGTCGCGCCAAAAATCGAAAATCGAAATCGAAGCAATAAAACAGAAAATTGACAGCAAAATCGAGTTTCTTGGAGGAAGTTTTGCTTAGAAAAACAGTTTTTAAACAGTTTTTTAAATTTAATCTAGAAAAAGAAGCCTGTTTAGTGTAGTGTAGCTTCGTAAGCTTTCATTTTTCGTCGTTGAGGTAAATGTATCACGTGATCAAGATTTGACCTTTTTATTTATAATGACGTCAGATGATTCAAAAGCAGCGTTGCGGAAAGTTGTAAACATTAACATAAAACGTGATGTCGTTGAGATTAAAGGATTTGTTTTTATCTGCCATCATTTCTTGGTGTATTGGACGGGAAATATATGGATTTGACACGAAGCACCCGAAACGTTTCTCGCTTTTATTGAACAAATCTTCAGAATTATGAAGGAAGGGCCTTCATTTACTTTAGGGGTCCCAACTGTTCTTACCCTTACCCTCAACCCAACCTAAACCCTAACCCTCACCCTTACCAAACCTTCAACCCTAACCCTCACCCTAACCAAATTTAACCCATAATCAAACCCTAACCATACACACTATCGTGGTCCCCTAAATAAGTTCAGTTTTCTTTCGATTTTCAAATTACGAAATACACTGTTTCAAAATTATAAATTTTGTTATTTGAAATAATTATATATACGCTCCGCGGGTTCTCAAGCCTCAAACGCCGTCGGCGAAGCCTTGGCTTTTTGGATAATATCGAAGCGCAAGGGCTCCAAATAAAAATGACGTCTTCCAAATGAAACTGCATAGCAACGTCGCAGAGTTCAAACGTCATGCGCATCTGTTGTTGTTGTTTACAACTTCCGGGGACCAGTAAAACAGATTCTACCCTATCTTATTAATTAATAGGTAATGCATCGAATCAGGGTAAAAATAAAAATAAGCAATATTTGTACTTTTATAGAATTTTTGGATGCGTAAACAGAGTCAACTAATTAATCCCATAACTTTAAAAGTTTTTTTTTTCACATCACGCAAATAATTAACGTAAATTCAGGACTAAAATTCGATAATAGTAAAGTCGTTTTCAAAAGAAAATGTTATTGTTGACAACGTCAGATTACGTCATAGAGAAATTGCATAGCAATTAGTTGGTTTTCAGTGACGTTTCAAATTTTGGGTAGGTTTCTCGTGTTTTACCCATAATACAACGTTTCCGGTTTGACGCATTCTGTAGCTGTATGCATTCAGGCGTTAATGGAGCGATCGTTAGAGAGTGTAATATAACGACTGAATTATACGGGTTACCATACAAGGAAACAATCTCGCAAGCACGTCAATGTTTCCTTGCCATTTACGCTTTTCAGTTACTGCGGAGTCCTATTGTGACGTCATTTTTGTGGGAAATGTGAACTATTGTGGTCCCGGAATGACGCAATTTAACGGCTGTAACTTTAAAAAGTTAAGCTATGTTTCTTAAGCATCAATTGTCGATCAAAATACGAACATGACGAAGTTATACCAATTTCTATTTTTGTGTTCTTAAAATTGAAAAATAATATGATAAATACTCTTACGCGAGCGGATTGATTATGACAAGATTCTTGTCATTGTGAACGGGGCTGAATGCAGGGCAATTATCCACGGAGTCTGAAAGCGGAGCGGATATGACCCTGAAACGGAGGATGCCTCAAGTAGTCGACTCTGCCATTGGTGATGACGCCATTTTGTGAGCTTCCTCTCATGGATATACCTGCTTGTGACGCAATAATTGCTTGACGTCAAAATAATTTTTCTATGTTTGTCTTTCGTTTTATTTTGTTGGCCATGGTCTTGTCTGTCTTCCGACTTAACTTTTTCTGTGTGCCCCTTTGGTATCTTCGAAATCCTTTTACATTGATTTCCCTATTGTGATCTATCCCTTTATGTGTAGTAACATCCCCGCCGCTCCTGCTTATGTAGTATCTTTTCTCAGTTAATACGATACTCAAGGACTTGTGCTGCCAGACAGGATTTTGTTGAATGGATAACTGCTTACAAAAAAGTTAAAGAATTTTTATTGCAAAGTTTAAGTCATCGTTTCGGAAGTTTCTCGGTTGTCATATTGATTTGATTGACCGTTATGAATTTTCCATTTAACAAATGAAAACAGATATGTTTTCACTGTTTTAAGGTAGACTATATTCCTATTAGACGAGGTATGAAAGTAAATATAAATACTGGAATCTATCATTATCAAATTAAACTCCATTTACCTGTGACTGGCACCGGAGCGGTATCCAGGGCTCGACGCACAGAGCTGACCCAGTGCGAACCCCAGGTGGTGGATAGAGAAGGCCCTCTCGTTGGGGGTTTGCCAGGTTATAATACAGAAAGCATGGCCGTGGACCATAGTGGGTGACAGCATGGCCGTGGACCATAGTGGCTGACGTGTTTGGATATTGCCACGCTCCTTGCACGTAAAAAATCCCTTTTGTAGTTGTCGAAAAAACAGGTTAATGCCCCTACAAAAGGCTGAATTTTCCGTCCCTACCCATCACTCCCTTTTCCCAGTGGCCAGTCAAAAACTGTTGCCCTGTTGTGTCCCTTCCCACCCCTTTTTCGATATTGGTAATTGTTGAATTTGTTCTCGTCCTGAATTTGCAGGAAATATTTGCTACTGGACGTTACATTTAAGCAACCAACAATCAATCAATCAACCATTTACCTGTGGGGTAAAACTCAAGATAAATGTATTAAACCAATGAAAAGTGACCATTTAAACTTTATATTCCTCTGATGCTCTGTGGTAACCTTATTGTAAGGGTATACCTTTGCAGACGAGGTTATGTAAAAGGGATTTAATGATGCATGTACTTAAACGCTTTTCAGGTATTTGTGGCATACTTAAGACAACTTGGATCCATGACAATGAGTAAAAACGATACAGTATATACCTTAATCTGACCTGGAAGTTAATAAATTACCCGATCATCAATCTAAACAACAGAAATCTCCTAAATGCTGGAAAAGACCATTCATGATTCAAGTCAGAGAAGTGTGTGAATAAATAATAAATGTGATCGCGCAACATTTTTTATTGAACACTTTAAACTGTTACTATTGAATCCTATGAAAAAAGGGAAAAATCAATTGGGGTCTTATTCCATTTTAATGAAATTATTCCGTGCTCATGTAGTTGATTTTTTTACCTCCTAAAATCTCAAAACACCTCTATTAATGAATATTTTTGTTTCAAGCTTGACAAAGTATTGAATATGAAAATAAATGTATCAGAATGCAGGAGAAGTCTACTACATTTTCAAAATGTTCTGGTGGGGCATGACCTCTGCCCCCCCTATCAGGTGCAGGACGCTTTGCTTCAACCCATGATTCATACCATTGCCGCATTAATGAGAGAAAATATTTTAATATTACTTGTCGGTGAAAATGTTTACCATTTTTCAATGACAAACACATACGTGCCTAGAGTGGAAAGTGTGTTGACGCTAAGCAAAGCATTTTATATCTAAACGATTAGGTTCGATACGGATCGGTTTCGGTTGAAAAAAAAAGTTCAGTATAAATTTAAAATTTAACAATTTTTTGAAAACTATGATGTGGTATCTTTAAGTCTAATTTACCTTTGCGATAAAAATCGTTAAAGATTAAAGGCAATGGCCTACAAAATGAAATGAAAAACAAACATGCATGTAGAACACACGACAATATACTGAAAACTAAAGCTGAAGTAACACGAGAAATGATGTTAATCTTGTCATTAATAGTTATCGAAAATGTCAACACGAGAAAACTTACAGACTTTACACAGGCATTTTGCCACTGAGTGACGTGAGGGATGGGAGGTGGTAACAAAATATTTCGGCCCATAACTAAATCAGCCTACACAAATAGAATTACATAAGTAATTTATGAATGGTAGAAATACAAGTTTACCCATTTGAATAAATATTTGAATAAATTTTCATATGTTTATTTATGTTTTTATTACATGGAAATGGATGGAATCTTCTGCTGATAAAATATAGTTTTATTACATAGTAATTGTTAAACTTAAATTATTTCTGCGTCTCAATTCTACTGTTTCAATAAAGAACAAATGAAACTTATTCATTAATGAATATTTATGTTCTATATTTTTATTTGCTTATTGATAAATCAAGTAGTAATGAAAGATGATCATTCACCAACCAACAAAAACTATCCCAAACTCGTCAGATCTGCATTGGTGTATTCAAAGAACAGTAGGGCACTGATGTTTATTTTGATATTGACAGTTTATATTAGAATGTAATTATACTAACATTCTAAAACGGAACGAATATTTTTAGTAAATGTTAGAAATAAAAACCCTTTTATAATCCAACATGTATGTAAAACCGAAAGGGAAAATGATTTCTACCACCATTTGCCAATATGGGTATAGACCACTGTGTGCAGAACGCCAGCATGACTAACAGTGGAATACCACCATTTTTTGGAAGCATGGATTATGCAATACTAGCAAGATACTTTTAATTTACTTACATATGAATTGTATAAATATTTTTTATAATTTATTGTATAAATAGGAAAATATATATCAATTTATGTAATCTAATAACTAATATTTTTATGAAGTAAATAAATATAATAACGTACTGTAAATTCAGAAATTATTGGGATCATTTATTATTGTGAATGTTCGAATGGCGACGATAATGCGAGTTTTATTTTTGCGATTTTTCTATAGGTGTAACACAACATAAGAAGAAAATTTCGGAATTCGATTTCTAATTATTGCGAATACAGTCATCTCGCATTATTGGCAAAATTAAAAACATCGCAATAATTTCTGCATTTACAGTAGTATTAATTCTCGTCAACACAATTTAGTTCCTATTTATAAACTAATGGTCCATCATTTTATGAAGAACATATTCATTTAATAGGTATTTATCTATTTTAGGTATTCACAACACTTTAAAAAAAACATCTATCGTTCAACTGCATTAATTGCAAGCAGACCACATGGTATGCATGCAACATAATTGTAGTTAGAAAACAAATGTTCTGGCTATATTATTCGTATCAGTCGTATTATGTGTCTAACACAACATACTCAATCCAAGAACCAGAACCGAACAGTTCCAATGACTACACAACCAGCTTTCTCAGGCAATCCTAGACTTACATGTAAACAGATGACCAAACAGCGGATCAAGAGCCATTGCCGGTCCGCCAGCCTTAACTCACAGCTAGCTATGATTCCGACAGTTCAACATCAATGACCCACTAGAGGAAGCTGAACATTAATATGTTAATTTGTGAATGTTGTAAACTTTTTTCTAGTTTTGATGTACTATTCAAACTAATTACAAATAATTTCAATGCATATGATGTGTACTGTTTTCCAAACAAATAAAAATTATAGTCTATGTCAAGCTTTTCTGGAGTGCGATTTTCGGGCTTAATTTAATTATATGTGCGTTTCCGCCTCTGCGTTTGATTTAAATCAAAAGAAAAAATTATCCCATGGTTAACGGTTCATGTTTTACAATATGCAAAAGCGTTAAACATACTATTATCAGCCCCTGAATTTTGTCCACGGGGATTAATCGTTGAGGATTGGCCATCGCTGTTTTTGGACGGAGCGCTGAAGTTTGACATAGATAAAGTAATTTGAAAAATTGTGCACATATTTATATTCGGACCCCCTTTTGCGATTCACACAAGAAAAATTACTCTTACATTTCTTCAGGTACGCCACTAAGCATTTTTGAAGGTTATTTATTCCTAGTTAAATTATTTAATTTTTACGCAAATTTGACAATGTGCACTACCGGTCTCGCGCTAGCGGGTGCAAAAAAACCACTTCCGGGGAAACAAATTGCCAATTTTATTAATCTAAAATCCCCGTAGAAATTTAAAAACTCGGCGCACCTTAAAGTACAATGTAATTGCTAAAAGGTATTTTTTGCATGTTACTTGCACTTTTTTCAATCTACAAAATAAAAACTATTTTTTAAGATTACGGAAGAAAGTTTTTCTTTCAAAACATGTTTATTCATTCCAACAAACTCTGACAGAGGGTATAAGTTCAAATACAATATAATTATTGATATGTCGGATTTTCTTATGTGAGTGTAATGAAATAAAATTATTTTTTTTAAAGTTTTGATAAAAAGTATTTTTTATATATATTGAAATCTGTATATGTGTGTATTGTATCACTATAATATTCAGAATAAATAATAAAATACTAAATTATTAATTTATGTGTGTAATGAAAAAAAAATAATAATTTGTTATTAAAGATATTGCTTTCAGGTCCATATTGGAACCATATGGGAACCGGCTCCTGCAGACGCCATTCTTACAGACACACTAGTCACTTTCACTAAAGTGGAATATTTTTTTGCTTTAATATATATAGTTATTTATTGCCATTACTTTACCATTTTTCAATACATTAGTCGATTGTCGTGTTTAATGGATAGTGTTACAATTTTATTTTGTTTGGTGGTCTTTTATAGCTTACGTTACGGTATGGACTCCCGATTCATTATTGAAGACCGTATTAAGAAAAGCAGAAGTTAAATTTCGACTGTTATTTGGTTGTTTGATTAATTGAATGTTGCTTAATTTCCAGTGGTAGAGCATATTAATGATGAGTGATGATGAATGAAGCCTGCTTTGTACTAGACCGACACGCTGTTATTTTGTGGATGGCTGTCTCATGGACAACTAACCGTGGTTTCAAATTGTTCAGCACCAAATAACAAAGAATGGGAGTAATTTGATTAATATAAATTGTCATTTTCTAAGAAAATGTGAGTATTATGATTCGTGAAATCAGTTGTCTTCAAGTTACATTTTATAAACAAAAGATATACATTATAGGTTTCTCATTATATTTGAATGACCTGAATATAGATGTAGACTATCTAACAGACAATTATACCACCAATCTTTTTTTCTATTTTGTTACATAAGGTTTCTCGTTGTATATGTGTATGTTTAAGTTCGTTATTTTTTTTGAAAGTTGATTCTTTCTTTAACGTTTCAAAAGATGACCTTATCTACTAGCGGTCCTAATTTGTAATTTACTCAATTAAAAAGTTTGACATATTGAGTAAAAAAGAATGCAAATAATTAAATGTTTTTTAAGGTTGAAAAAGACTTCCTCCAGTGTCTAAGTTCCTACATGTAACTGCCGTCGTATGTGTTGATTCTGCAAGACATCGTCTATCTGCCACACCAAACTACCTCCAGATTCTTCACAGCCAACGTTGGTTCTGTGATGGTACCTTTTAATATAAATCCGAAATCTCCTAAACTACTTCATTTTGCGAAACCAGTCCTTGTTAAACCAATAACTGGCATTGTTAATTTATCTTTATCATCGCCAATTTTTCCAGACAGCTTAAAGGTGAACCAGAATGCACCTTTTCACAATAATAATAAGGCTTTCGAAATTATGGACCATTAAGTGTCTGGCCATCTATTCGAAATATTTGAAAAAGATATTAAAGTGCAGTTAGTTCTCTACTTTGCTGTCCATGTATGTCAGTAGATAAGATTAAAGAGCTCATCAGAGCTCATGGTATAGAATAACACTTTACATAATATGCCGACTTTAAATAAAATTTACTCAGTTACTTACATACTTAGTTACGATCAGTTGCCCTTGAAGTTTGTTCTTGGCGTCTCGTTTAACATACAAAGATTATATATAGCTGTTTGTACACTTATTATTTGCTGGTGCCAGCTCTACAGAGAAAGTCTCATCTTGTAGATTTTTTTGAAGACCAGGTTATCAACAACCAACTTTCCAGATCTAGAGACTAAGGGTAGACAGAATAACCTCTGGTTAAGTTATCCAAAAAGAAAATTTTTACTTCGCAGCTGTTAAAAGGTTGTGCAGGCATCTACGGTCCAGCTCATAATTGAAAAACATCTGTAATTAGTGTGCTTGATTTTTAATGTCATCGATTTGCTTGACTGTTAATGAACAATGTGCCTGACTTTTTTACAACACACCTTAAGACAACCATATATTTAATGTTTAATATTTTGTGCCCTGAGGCCTTTATGTTGTCCTATTTAGTTGCTTAAATGTTGAAATAAATATTTATAAATTTGGGTTCTCTTTTATTACGTATTCATTACTGCAAGAAAAAAATCAAAACAAAGATTCTCAGATTTCCACCTTCAAAAACTTTGGATTGAAGAAATACAAAAATTTAAATAAGACATCCTATATGAAACTAATAAAAAAGATAATAATAGAAACATGATAACTTTTATGCAAAACATAACAAAGCACGATTCCCATACTTTCACTGCAAAAAATAAGACATCCTTTCACTTAAAAAGACTTGAAAATAAAAATTATAGTAGAAACAAATAAAAAATATGTATAAGTAGGCCGATTTGTTATGGGCCGATATATAATGTATTTTTGAAGTAGATGCTGCCTCTTCTTCAAGAGCTTTGACCCTTTCTTCTTTTTATTGGATTCGTGTTACTCAAATTTCAGTTTTTGTGTATAGTGTTTGTGGTACGGACTATTTCATTGGCCGTGGTCTTGTCAGTCTGCATTTTCGGTATCTTTGTTTATTTTAAAGAGGCAGAGAGTGGCCGGGGTATAGAAATAGGCCGTTTTCCACCTGCACGTAGGGGCGTCCGTTGGTTGGGCGGGATGAATAAATACTCAACCCCGAGTGTGGCTGGGGGTAAGAACTCGGTTGCTCGGTTTCTCCTCCAGGCGGAAAAGCTTCCCCTAGAGGGGCGACCGTTGGTTCGACGGAAATTCTCAACCCGTCGGGAACGTTACCGGCGTGCGAGAAAATGCCACGCTCTTGGCACGCTTAAGATCAATTTGCAAAAGCTTGTAATGAGTGGTCAGTAGTTAAACATATTGGCATCCTATGGCTATTAAATTCCCTGGCATAACCCCCAGCCAGCCCCTTTGATGACTTGTTGTTTGATAACTTTTAATCGTCCTGAATATGCATGAAATATTCGGCACTGGACGTTAAAAACAATCAATCAATCAATCGAATATTTCATTTTTTAGTTACAAATTATAAAATTAAAAATCACTACACTACAACTGTGAAAAAAAAAATCGTGGAAATGGTTTCAAAGTTGTTTTTATTAATCGATTGTTGTTGCTGTTTTTTTTTTTTTTTAATATAATCTGAAGTAGAAATAAAGTAAATTCTACCTGAGCTATACATTAATGACTCAATTACAAAGAGTCCATCCAGTTTGAATGATAAAAAAATGAACTTCCAAAACAGTTTTTACATTAATTCTGCACATTATATTAATAAAAAACAAACAAAAAACTAGAAGAATAGAAAAAAGAGGATATGGAGTAAATATTCATGACACAAAAATCTCATATGAACAAGAAAATTCCAAGCAAAGGAACAGCGCTTTGATTGCTGTTCTTAATTGTTAATGATCAGAAACATGGTATCCATGTCGTTATCGATAACTTTTTTGCCATGTTTTTGTATATTTATTTCTATTGTACACATATATCATTAATTGAAAACATAGACCGCTTTTAAAGTCAAAGAAAGATAATTGAGTATATTAGTATTTACAAAACTTTAAACTTTTTTGTGGAAAGTTTTTACACGATTTGAAGGCTCACGGAAGTGCTGTTCTCAAACCCGCTGGAGTATTAAAAAGTTTTTTTTTAAAAAATTAACTTTTTACTGTAACAATGCTTTAAAATGACACCTGGTCATTAAATATAAAGATAAATGTTATTCCTTAGGTAAAGCTTTTCATGATCACTCAGAGTCACGTAGCTGTCATCGAAGTAACAACACGTGCTGCCGAGCAGGAACTTCGACCGTAGTACAACGTGGAGTGATGGAGAAATGACCAACTCCTTACATCGGCCTCGACGCGGTGACCCACTGGCAACCAGCCCTGCTGCAGTTTGTTGAGGTAGGACGCGGCCATGAAAATCACTACACAGCGGAACCGGTCTGCTCTGCTCGGCACCGTGGCCCTGAAAAGTGCCGTTGTAGCTCAATTAAAACCAACTGAAACCAGCAAGTTACAGAAAGTCATCAAACCGACGCCATTTATATACAACGACAGTCCATAAAGTCGAATAAGATACAACAACTCAACCTAGCCTCCTGACCAAATTATTCCAACAAACGTTCCAACCAAAAGTTACATCAATACATTAAATTCCGTCAGGAACCGTCCGACTGAGATCATTAATTTGCTGTGTAGGACGTTAAAAACCATCAACCACCACCACCTTAGGTAAAGTTATAAAGATGTATCTGTTATCTGAGATAAACATGTCCTTAGACACATGCCTAAAAACTTATCGGAAATATATTTAATCGAAATGATATTTAAGTTTCTCTTATAAAATCATACTGATACATTAAGAAGAATGTGTCGGGCGAATTTTCGGCAAACTGTTGACATCCAATAAAATGTATTTTCCCGGATGACTGGTATTATAAAATAGGGAGAAATAAGTCAGGTCCAGCCTAGGTAATCCCTAAAACATATAAGGACCACAAAATCGCAATAGACACATCTAAGATTTACTTATAATATTGACGGCAGATTGGTTGAAATGTCATGGAAACTTCTAATGTGTGACAATGAATCATCCTTCATCCCGGACTATAGTGCTGCATGCAAGTTTTTAAACAAGATACAACCAAGGTAAGGGTTATGGTTGCCATTATGTATATAAAATTGGATAACAGAAATGCTGAAACAATCACCAACATGACCTACAAATCGGAGAAAAAAAATATCGGTCTTGTTATGTGGTGGGTTTATTTTTTTAGGTAAACAAAGGCATTTACCTATCTTATCAATTTACATTGAGAATAAAAATTAACATACAAACAAAATATGCACAGTAAAATTAGAATGTACCAACAGAATAATCACTTACTTGAAATTTTAAACAATATCCAATAA
The DNA here is from genome assembly GCA_032357055.1 of Geukensia granosissima. Lineage (NCBI taxonomy): Eukaryota > Metazoa > Mollusca > Bivalvia > Mytilida > Mytilidae > Geukensia > Geukensia granosissima. The sequence continues at coordinate 1,413 of JAULBM010291113.1, read as the reverse complement.
TTAGGTACAGGTAGGTACAAACTTAAACTTTCACTTTCAATTTCATAGGCTTGCCAGAAGTTAGACAGATTTCTCCAACAGAGCAAGGTTAAAATTGGTCGAAAAAATAATTCACATTAAACCATGAAAGGTTTGTTAAAGTTTGTACCTACCTGTACATAATTAGTGAAATCACACTGCTACCAAGAAAGGTTTGTTAAACTTGGTAGCAGTGTGATTTTACTGGTATGACCAAAAATCGTAAGTATGGTCGAAACCTTACAAAAAAATCTGGTGTAACTTGAGAATCAGGGAACAGTAAGTACACCACGCACAGCAGCGATAGTGTGGACAAATTAATAGTGGGAAAAATGAAATCCAAAACACACCTCAAATCATTTTTTATTAGTAATACAGCTAGTCAAAAATGAAGGTGTTAAACAAGTACAGCGTTTTTACCTAGTCTAGAGCAGTAGTCCACATAGATATCACAAGAACAACAGTTCAACTCAGTTGGGTATATTATAAAGAAAACACTAGGCTTAACATTAATACATGTATTGATGATTCTTGTTTTGTTCTATCTTTGGAAATTTTGTATTGTCGAATAAATAAGGAAAGTTTTGGGTATGCTATATGTTCATTTCAAGGTTCTCATCAGTATCATAAGAACCAAATCATAGGATGTCAACGATCCAAACATAACAAGAGAAGCACTCAACGAAAGCCAAATCTGACGGCAAAGACAACTGCTAAGTCCAATTTGTGTACTTTTCAAAGCCTTTCCGTATTTCTAGTCCAAATATGTGTAAAACATGGTTTGATAATTTTCATATCAGACAAGTCTGCCAACTAGGCGGTTTATACCCTCGGGGGCGTGTTCCACCCAGTGGTTTAAAAGAAATAAATTACAAATGTTGAATCAATATGAATACTCTCGGGTATTATTAAAATATTTTTATTCTCAGCCCGTTAAGGACAAAATTTGAAACTAAGAGCAAAGTCTTGTTCATAATAGACAAAAATCAAAGCAACTCATAAGAAGTCATATGGACGCATAGATAGTAAGATTTTGACCCAAACAGCTTGAAATCATCGGACTGAATATAACTCTAGTCAAAGGAATTCATATGAACATGCAAAAGTTTATCGAAAATCATCCTAACAAGAGGTCTGAATCTGTTAAATAATTTCTATTATAACAAGTGCCTATAGAGTGCTTAGTTAACAACGTATTTGTAAACCTTGATCCAGTATTGACACCGAACTTTGGATTCAATATAATGCAGGAGATGCTTGTGAATAACCAGTCAATCAGTTTCCAATATATCCCTGTTAAGACAACACTCTTAAACTCAAAGGAATTCGAAGATACCAAAGGGGCAGACAGAAATCGTTAAGTCGGAAAACAGACAAGACCATGGCCAACAAAAT
>JAULBM010291102.1:0-15698 GCA_032357055.1 Geukensia granosissima | reverse complement strand
GTTTATGTTGACAAATATGTGGTCGCAAAACCACATGTTATAAATATAAATTTAAAAAAGATATTTACAAAATAAATAAGGTGGCGTTTAACTTTTGTCGGAGTGTATAGATTATTTTTATTAGAGGAATTCTCCACAGCAATAAATTTTTATGTATTTCAGATTACGAATAACATGTACTTGCACAAACCTAACCGAAAACCAGCGCTGTAGTAGAATTCTTCCTTTTGATCAACAGCAGTGGTATGGATACATGGGAAATAAGGGAGAAAGTCATTGGAAGCCAAGAAAAATATAAAAACCGATCTTGCAAGACAGTGCTGTTTCATAATTCCAGTGAATAAATTTTATTGAAGTAAGATATTCTTGATTAACTTGTTGGGTCAATACTGTAGTCCAGCGTAGAATACCCATGTGGGAGATCAGAAGTGCATCAAACTAAAAGATAAAACGAAAACAAAAGGAACCACGAACTCCTTTTCAAAACAAGAGTGTGATCAGGTGCTCATGAAAGGTAAGCATCCTCTCTCTTGCGCACAACAACCGTAGTGGAATCCTTAAACTCTAATTCGGGTGTAGGTGTCCAGAAGGGAGGACTTTGGAGTAAAAAAAATTATGTTATCTTTTTGGAAGTTGTTTAAATATACCTCCATCAATTACCATTAGCAATTAAAAAATAATATTGTCAGCTACTGCCACGACATCATTGCATCATGTTAAGGGAAAAGATAAATTTAACAAAATATAGCCTAACAATTGGAATTTTTTGAAGCATCAACAGAATGATGTATGAAAAAAAAGAAACACAAAGATGAAATCTAACCAAATGAGAGGACCCAATGTTCTTAATATGAAGTTGTTCTCTCCGTGAAATTGTATCCAAAGCTAACGCATCCCATCTCATACAAAATGAACAATGATAGCTTTGCTAAAATGCATTACATTCCATACATAACAAAAAAAATGACTAATCATTACATGATCATAAACAAAGTCAGCCGGGGTCTTTAAAAGTCTTAGGTAAAAACAAAAAAACTTTAGTTACAGATACGCTAGAGTGAGGTATCAACCGTGACCCATATTATCACAAACAGAAGCGGGAATATAGAAAATTATACAAGGTTTTGTTTCATCAGGGTACAATTATTTTCATAACAGTGATACATATAATACATTGTCTTGTGGCTGATCAGCAATGTATTACAGAAATTTGCCGCATTTGTTACACTGAAATACGGAAAGGTATCGAAAAGTTTTGCACTTATTAAATGTCCCTGCCTCGGATTTGGTTTTCCATTTCGATTTGTTTGGATTTGAGTGCTTCTTTTGCTATGTTTGGATCTTGGACTCCCTACGTTTTGATTCTAATGCTACTGATGAGAGGTTACTCCTTGAAATGTACATATAGCATACAAAAAGTCTCCATATGTATTCAATATTGATATTTTTGTATTTTGAAGCCACTGGGTCGATGCCTCTGCTGGTGGATCGGGAGTCCGCGGGAGTATTCACCAGCCTAGTTGTAGGATTTGTCTGACACGAAATTTATCAAACAATATTTTCAACATTGGTAATTTTGTATTTTAATACTTTGGCCTTTACTGAATGGTAATTTTGTATTTTAATACTTTTGCCTTTACTGAAGCATGGGGTCTATAAGTTGAAATTCATTACCAACTTTATGTTCATACTTTTATTAGTAATATAAACGTCATATTTGATTATTTCTCACCTTTTATGGTAAAGAAGCTATTGTAGTTGACATGTTGAAGGTGACACCAATTAAGCCGGTTACTTAATAAATCATTTGATCATTGCTGTCAATAATTGCAATTTCAGTATATTTCATTTTCTGTCATTAGTGTGGGAGATAATAATCTGCGGAAATTACAACTGAAACTAAATGATATTCAAACAAAACTATCTTGTATATGGGTGGAGATGTTTTATATTCCTTTTACATTGTAAATTTAATCGTTTTTCATTTATTTTGCTATAATTGACGGTTTCTTATTATTGCCTGCTTATGCATCATATTTGACATAGCTCAATTGTAAAGTTCTAAAGTTGATATGGACAGGAATATAACATTGTAAAAAGATTTGATAAAATCCTAAGATATTTTAGTTCGTGTGCAAATGTTGAAAAAATATGGAAAATTTTGGTATGCTTTATGTACATTTCAAGGAGACATGCAGAATGTTTGCCAATTAAGAGGTCAAAATTTGTCCCCAAAACAAAAAACATAGTTGTCCAAAGACAAGCATTTAAATTTTTTATCGAGTGTTTTTTTCTCCATTTAATTAGATATGTTTCAAAATCTTTTTTTCTTAACGTTAACGTTCCTTCCCAATTTATTAAAACATATTGACGCATTTTTAAGTAAGTTTTAAATTTCCAGTTTCCACATCCCGCGGTAAAATCCCTGTTTCGCAACAAATGAAAAAAACCTTGTGCCGAAAAATCATCCTGCCACCCCCTTTTTCAGAAATTCAAATAGTCGTCCCCTTAGTACATTCTCTCATTGTGGTTATAATTGTAATTTATATTTGGTTTACCTGGTCGAAAAGATGTAATCAAGAATTCTTTTATGTAATTAGGGTATAAACAGGAAGAAATTAATACCATCTGAAACACTACTTCACCTATTCACCTATTCACGTTTCAAATAATTATACCTCTGAATATGCGGAAGAAATGTCCGCCAAAAGAATATGGTCTAAGTGAAGATAAACGGAAAAAATGTTATGTAAAAATTTTATTGTGACTACAGAGATCTTGAATGGGCTCATTTATAAACAAGGAAATTAATATTGTTATACAATTCTGAAGACTGGCTAACATTTATATTCCAATATCTCTAAATTTTTTAAAACGTTGATTCGTTTAATTATAGCGAGGACTGCTGACAATATACATCAAAACGTGGTTAGTTATAGTAATAAGGTACCTTAACACTTTAGAGTTTGAACGAATGTTTTGAATACAACTTAAATAAATGATTAAGATTAAAATTTCATAATTATAAGGATATCCCATTGACAAATGAATTTGAATATAATTATGACGTTCAACTTCTGTTGACATCTATCAACATGGTGAGCCAATTGAGTTATTTCTGTGTAAACATGGTTACATTATATATGAGTGTACAGTCCGTATGTTTAGTATTATGGCATCACTGTATTGATGAAACAGAGCTGCAGCCGGTTAATGACTCAGATTTTTAGATGAGCAAATATTGTGAGTTTGTGTGCGTTGGTTTTAAAAAATTTGATTAAATCGCCATGGTACCCAATAAGTTGTGGTGGCTAAGGTATATTTCCATTACAAATGACATGTTTGTTATCCAACAGAGACAAATATAGCTAAATATATACCAAATTAACACGCACAAAAAAAAGAAAATAAAAGTTTTAGTCTACGGAGATTAATAATCACTTTAATTTCTTTTTATTTCGATAAATCACGGTTAAAGTTGAAGATTGATATAATCTTTTTTGTCTTCTTCTTTTTCTTCGGTAATTGGTGTATTGCCTGAAATACAAATTAATCTTGTTTTTATATCGATAATAATTGATATTACTCAATTAGAATATTTCTACAGTATTATATATGTAATATACATGTATATCACTGTCAGTGTCAGTTTGAGTTTAATAGTTGTTGCTGCACTGTCTAAGATATGACATTGCATGTAGATTGCTGGCAAAGTTCGCATCTGATGCAAAATTAAGCAAGTCTACATACTCCTGAACTTTCGAGAATCGGTTTTTCAGTATTAATAACATTAACATATAACTTAATAATATATAGACAATTCTTTTCCCGCACTCGTGCAACAATTTTAAACTTCTTTGGAAATTTTATGATTTTTGTCAAACATATTCAAGTGACTACATGCTTTGATTTTCGAAAAAGATGATTTTTGGATTTTGAAAAAACTTGTATCCCACAGAAATTTCTTGCTTTTCGCCTGTTGTGTATATGTTTTTAATCATTTGAATTTATCAGCATGTAGCTAAAAATTATTTTGTGTATTCAATATTATAAGCAATTGTAGAAATTTGGGTTTCAGTAACTAGTTCTCGACAAAAACTTCTATTTTATATTGAGATACGTCGAACCAGATTTTTAAAAATCCAAAACATTAATTATGGTGAGAATATATAGTCCTCTCAAAACCCATCAAAAATTTTTTCTTTCTCAATCATAGTCAACTGGCCAGATCTTTTCTGCAGTTACGAACATCCAAAATTTGAAGTTACGGCCATCTATCAATAAACTATGCCATTTGATAAATGGAAACGATTTAAAAATATTAACATAAAAACTTCATATCTTTTCTCATTACAGTTAAATGATTGATTGCCAACCCCCTTGTTTGTCCCGTAACCCCTTATCTTGATTAGATGTTAATTAACATAATTATTAAATGTTGGAGGAACGTAAACACACTGTTATATATACTCGTTTACTTGCCACTTTTAAACAATACATTCTCAATCTCAATCTATAAATCATATAATAAAGTTCATTATGCAAAATGTATTTTGTCATTTACCAAATGTTACCATCCACCCACCAAACGAAACTGTAGTTGTTAGAAATTAGCAACCATTTGATTTTTTTTAATTATTCTTTCTGCAGCAACACGACATATTTTACAGCTTCAAAATAGAGTTACTCAATTATCAAGGAACAAGACGAATACCACTAGTGAAGCAGGAGCTGTTAACCCTTTCGGGGCACCTGAACTCGCCCTGGTTTTTCTAGGGTTCGTGTTACTCTGGCTTTAGTTGTAAGTGTAGTGTTGTGTGTACAATGTACTTGTTTGTCTTTCGTTTCTTTTCTGTTGGCCACGGTCTTGTATGTCATCTGATTCAATAGTTTCTGTCTGCCCCCTTGTTATCTAAGAATTCTTTTTTTAACTTACTATAAAGGTTCAACGACTTAACCCTGGCTTACTGGTGCTCAGGCGGCTCCCATATTCCTTGACGAATTAAGTGCTTTCATTTCATTTCAACCATAGATAAGCCACTCTTCGATAAATATACAAGTAATTGTCTTACAAGAGCGTGGAACCCAGTTTTGAGCATATCAGAAGGAAAACTACTAAACTTAAAGGGTGGACCTTGGAATTTTTAATTTGCCAAAAAATTGTTTGAAACCATTTTAAAAATAGTTATTTATCTGCAAGATTCAGACTAAGAATAATCGTCGATTTTATATTGCGACACACTTAACATGTTGAAATGCTTATAAAACTGAAAATGCATCTATTTAAATATCCTTCACCCAAAAATTAAATTTTTCATTATTTTTTCATATTGTAATTCACGACAGAATGATTGACGCTCGAAACGAGGTTGTATGTAGACCGAGTTAGAAAAAATAGGACAAGAATAGCTCTTTATTTTTCCCCCTTTTCTTCAATCTCTTTTTTAGAGATGATGTAGCAACATTCCAGCGGCACCTGCATAAGGAGAATATATTTCTCAGATACTTTACTCCAGGGGTTGTGATTCCTATCAGTATTTTATTGGTGGAGGGTTACAGCTGACAATAAAGCTATTGATCCAATGGTTTTTAGGGAAAGATTAGTCATCACTAGCCATCATGATTTGGTTGTTCGGTACGAAATATCCATTTCATCAATAACAATGAATAGATTTCCACTGTCGTGAGTACAAGTACGATCATACCGGTTGTAACTGACAGCGATCGTGACTAAATACCCGCTTTGTCTACTAAGTACAAAATGAAGTAACACAACGGGTGCCACTAGTGGAGCAGGAGTTACTTACCCACCGGGGCACCTGAACTCACTCTGGTTTTTGTAGGGTTCGTGCTACTCCAGCCTTAGTTTTCAGTGAAGTGTTGTCTGTTCTTAGTTTGTCTTTCGTTTCATTTTGTCGGCATGGTCTTGTTTGTCCTCTGACTTCCAGATTTTTGTCTGCCCAGTTGTTATCTTCGAATTCCTTCTACGGTCACTTATACAAATTGATTGCAATGTTTTTTCCAAATCTTGTTTTATTTATTTTAAAGAACGAGGTTTATATAGGTTCCTGAAATAGAAAACTGTTCTATTGCTCCATCTTGGTAATGTTTTAAATTTCGGATGTTGTTAGACTCTTTTTAAGTCTTCAGCATGCAAGTCCCGACGTCACAATGATTTTCGTAGAATAAAATTTTGCCTCAGGTAAATATGGATTAAGTCACATTGCGTTCACACTAGTTTTAATTTAATCCGGATTAACATGATCAGAATTAAGTTAATCCGGATCAAGTTGATGCGGATTAAACTGAAGTGTGAACGCAAAATGTGATTAAAAATGACGTCATAATTAGTAAAGATACTTTTGGTCTATTGATTTTCACGTTGTAATTTTAATCCGGATTAAGTTAAGCCACAACCCCAATGCTAGTGTGACCGCAACAGGTTACCTGTATACTGGCTTAAGTTGATCCGGATTAAGTTAATCTGGATGCATGGATACATTTTAATTTTGCTAAATCTAACGCATTGTTAAAGCTCAAAATAATTCGAAGATACAAAAGGGGCAGATAAAAATCGTTAAATTTTTAGACAGACAAGAGAATGGCCAACAAAATTAAACGAAAAACAAACATCGTACGCACAACTCTACACTGAAAATTAAATCTGGAGTAACTCGAACACTACAAAAACTAGGTTGAGGTCAAGTGCTCATGAAGGGTAAGCAACAACTGCTACACTATTGTCATCCATCGTGTAACTAATTTTTCATGGAATGTTTTGTTTATTTTTGATAGTGTGAGTCTTTTCCGTATGACTATTCTATTGTTCTGTGACTAAATGTATTGATGAAGTCGGATACAGTAACAGTGTAGAAATTCGAATGTCAACATAACAACTGTATTTACATACTTTTCCCTTTACTTTTGAAGACTACCCTTCTATAGCACCTGAACACACAACTGTTTTATAAAGGATTCCAAGTCTTTGGATTTTTGTATCTTGTAGTTTGTTTCAAATTTGCCTGTCTTTTTGGACAAGGCAATTTGATCTCTCACATGAGTATTCTACACTGCACTTGATTGATAAACTACAATTTATGTTGTTGACAAATTTGATATTTTTTGTATTTTTTAATGACATTTCTTGTCCTGATTGCTATTAATAATTATATGTTACTTATTAAAACTATTGTTGATATATGTAAAACATGCAAGAAATTCATAAATCAAAGGCTTTCATTCATACGAGTAACCTTACCTGGAATTACATTTGGATGCAGTTGATTCTCTTGTGTAGTCACATTTTTGTCTTTAATTGAGGAGGATTTCTCATTCCACCTCTCGCCTTGATTAATGTTATTAAACGCTTTCCTAATATCCGAAGGTTTTCTATTTGGAGCAATCACAACTCCACTACTTTTTCTAGACATTTCAGAGATATCACAATGTCCTTGCGACTCCGAATTTGCCTTTGTTTCGTTTGATCTATTTACTGTAGCTGGTTTTAGTACACTTTCGTTTGACTTTTCACTTACTTTAAATTTATTGTGAATTGTACTTGACAACAAGTTTTTGTCAAAATCTTTCGTCTGAACAAACTCTTCTGATGTTTTAGGCGAAATTTTACTGTCTGAGTCTGCAAGATATCCCTGATTGATTGATATTGAGATGTTACCATGATCTATTTTTGTGACTTCACCTTCTATTTCAATCTGTCCGTCTTTCTTTTCCCTTTCAAAACTCATATTTAAAGATGAATTATTACTTTCTTTGATTTCATTCTGGTCATTGGAATTTTTATTATCATATGCATCTATAGTATTATTAGTTATGCTTGAATTTTCACCTTGTGTTAAAACGTTTACAGCTTCATTAGAATCTGACTTTTCATTATCTGACTGAGATCCGCTGTCTTTACTACCTCTTCGGACGTTATCTTTATCATTGCTTTCTGCTGAATGTCTGTTTTTACCTGTATTCGCTTGGTTTGTTTCTTTGGTCATACACACAGACATCTTTAAGTACTCATTGCAAGTTTCTGTATATTCATTTTCCCTGGCAGGAATTTTGCTGATTTTCAACAATCTGAACCTGTAGTATATTTTTTATATTTAAAAGCATCAGAGGTTCCAAGGAATCTGTTTGCTTGCGTGGAGCACATGTACTTATATTTCAAATAAAATGTGTTACAAGGCGATGATACAATTAGTTCGGCGGCTTTGATCGTCTTGGTTGGAGGACGGGTGATGCCATCAACGAACCATTCCAATTAGTTTTAGTTCCATTAACGTAAGAGTTTCAGACAAATGTTCAAACAGGGTATATTTCAAACTTTGTTTGATTTTGGTAGCCATCTTTTCGGTCGAAAAAGTGTATACCTTATTTAAACACCACCACCAAACTTATATGGGGCCATCGACAACGGAACAATTAAAGTGATTTAAGTTAATAGTGTATGTTACAATCGGTAATGGCGTTACAGAATCCCAGAAAATGAGAAGTAGTGAAGGACCTCGTTGAATTTTTCATTTGAAATTTTTAAAGAAAAATTGAAACCAAATGGGTATCGCAGGCCTAATCATAATTGACTTCATTTTTCGTGTTATGTATTATACAATTGACTGCCTGGTATTTTTTATATGAATTTTTAAGATTAACTTGCGTATCATTCACTTTATTGTTGATTATTTTAACTCCTTACCTTACTAGTCAAAATATTTTTTCTTAACATGATTGATCCATTGGTGAAGTATGCCATACATATCTTAAAAAATTACATATGTGAGTAAATCTTTAATGTTCCGCTTTATTCGTGTGTTTTATGGTAAACAAACAATACTTACCTTCTGGACTTTCTTTTGTTTTCAATAGCTACAAAACCAAACGTAAAACAATCAAGAAAGAATAAAAACTTTTTCTTCGTTCAAGAAATATGTCTTGAAGGTATCATTTTATTGTTTGTCTTTTTTCCTGCCTGGTCCATCATCTATTTATACAACTAACTTCAAACTGCCTTTGCCCAAAAAACAATCCCAGCTCCTTGATGGTCTTGAAGTAACCGCATTTAATTTTACTTTTTCTTGTGTCTTATGTCGCTTTGCACAATTCTACATTTACCATATTAAGTTGTATTTATGTATTTTTGTGCGAGTTTATTCACAAATATTTTAAAACGACAAAACACAAAATATTGAGTGGATAAAAAAGTATAAAGATTATTTTCTAAAACCGAACTTACATTTGTATTGGAAAATAACTTCAAATTGTTTTTACTAAATTCATACCAGCTGTTAAAATTTTAATTTATTTTTATTTGACCAGAAGAGAATAAATTACATATTAAAGCACTTTAAAAAATTACCATAATTATGTGAAAATTGTACAGAGATAAATTTAAGCTCGACCCTCAGACCTGACCAAGCGCGATCCCCAGGTGGCGGATACGGTAGCCCTCTCGTTGGTGGCTGCAAGGTTTAAATACGGAAAGCCTAACCGTTGACCAAAGTGAGAGACAAGTGTGGAGAATGCCATGCTCCATACACGTAAAAGATCCCCTTTGTAAATTTTGTAAAAGGGAAGTATAATGCCGCTACAAAAGGCTAAATCCGTCCCTACCGAACCCTCTAATTTTCCAAACGCAGTCAAAAACCGTTGCCCTGTTGTGTGCCTTAAATCACAACCTTTTTGTTAATTCTTGATCATTGCTGAGCTTGTTTTCGTTGTGAACATGCATGCAATATTTGCCAATGGACGTTAAGCAACCAACTATCAACAATCAATCCATATGTCATTTACCATGGCAGCATGAAAACTTATACATCGATTAACTCTTTTTGGGGATATTTTGTAACAAAAATTAAATACGCATAAAAAATTAATTCTTGGGCATTTTTATTTATTTTTCTTTATGTGAAGAATTGAATTGAATGATAAGCAAATATAATATATGAAAACCATTATACCGTCTTCAATTATTTACTGATGCCTTTCATTCACAACACATACTGTCCTTCGTACTTCAATTTGTCGGTGAGTTGGCCAAGTTAACACCTTTGTATATTAATATTTAACATAAAAAATAGCTCTGATTTGGTGCATAACTGATTTCCTTTGATTACCTTTAGATTTATGTCTTCTGTTAACCAGACTCTCATATCTAAAATCTGCCTCTGATTTTCGTTTAATAACCACACTCTCGTATTTATTACTTTAAAAAAAAAGTACAAATGATTAAGGAAAATGTAAACTATTTGTTTATGACAGATGGTCGGCATCGGAATCTTCGTGGATTCCAAGCCTTTGTTTCTTTTGTTTTCGTTTTATCTTTTAGTTTTTTTTAAGTTCTCTTGAACTATTTACTTTTGATCTCTCAGATGGATATTCTACTCTGCACAAAGATACAAAGATTCAAAAACGAATAACCAAAAGGTGAGCAGACGACACGAAGCTTGATCTCCAAGGACTTCTACAAAGTTTTTTTTTATCTGATTCCTTAAGTATTACCGTTATATTGTGAAGAGGGAAGCCATAAATTCAAGATAACATATTGACCAACTAAGTAATGGAGGCAACATGAAATTTAAAGACAGACGTTTAAGTCTAGATTTTACGTATCATTGTTGAAGTAAATTGGGTAAAAATGCCACCACTGTTAAAAATTGTCGGTACTTGGAACAGGCACAAAAATATATCATCTGAATCTCATAAACACCATAGGCAATGGAGGGACGAAAAATTTGTGGATTCAAAGAAACATGGTAGAGGAAATCTAATAAGATCCTTACAAATGGTGTCACTTTGTGTGCACATGGTGTGGGATATTTAAGCGAGGGAAAACAAATGTCTATCTTGAAAAGTCAGCAGCTGAGCTATAACAAAAAAGCTCGTGAACAGAATTTGAAGATTAAGACATGAAACTGAACACTGGGCAACATGAACTCATTCAAACAAAGGGTGGGTTAGGTATTCCGGATGGATAAGCAGTTCTTGTTCCTCTATGACACCCGTCGTGTTACTTGTATTCAGTGTCAGTGGTTATTCATTATTGGTAATACGTTGCAAACTTTGTAATGGATATAAGCTCTGTATTTACGTTCTTTATTTCCCTGTCCCTAGTAATGGAACCTGTAGTTCAGTGGATGTCGTTGTGTTGGTTTTTTAATGGTACTTGTTTTACAATGTTCATGTAGGATAAATTTTCGTGGATATTATGATTAAGCAAATACATGACAATAAAAATAATAATAGTAAGAAAACGAAAAAAAAAAAAACAAAAAAGCATTAAACAAAAAATGCAAGGAATCAATTTGATCCGATGGAATCGATTTGAATATTTAATTACCTGTCGTCCTGTTTTCTTTTAGCAGAGGCTACAAAACAAATAATATTTGAGCTAATTAAGAAAGCTTTAAGTAAAAAGTCATACCGTATAGTTGCTACTGATATTCGAATATTCAACTGGGATGTCAAAATGCCAAAAGGGCAAAAAAAAAAAAAAAATTGAAAGTCAAGACAAACAAGAACACAGATAATTTACCCATCCAGCATAGTAAAACGTTAATAAAATACTTGATCTATGATGAATAAGTTGCTCTGGGACTGTAAAAGTTTTTGCCTTTCAAGACCTCAGCCACTTAATTTATCACAACAATACATTTTGTATCTCCCTACATATACTGCAAGTCGTACATATTACTCCTGTTTAAAATGACTGTGTAATTAAATAATGATAAAGATGCATTGATTCTGCAGTATAGTCATTATTAAAATTTTAAATGAAATGTGTTCCTAGGTAAAAGGAAATATCTGACCGTCTGTAGTTGGGGCCTCGTCAATCTCATCATACAAAACGACCCCATCTATTCCGGTGCTCTTTGTCCTGCAATGAAAATATTTAACATTTGAAAGAGGTATTAGAACATATTGTTCCATGTCTTTATCATTATTATTATTATCATTATTGTTATTATTATAATAATTAATTTTATTTTGACATTGTTCTCTGACGGAAAAAACTTTTAAATTTTTTTCTCATAGTTAAAAACCTTTTACAAAATAGGTTAACATTATTTGGGAAGCTAAAAACTGTCAGGGTCGTCAAGTTAGTTCGGTTAAAGTCATCATTCCAGAAATGTTGTGGTCGATACCACAATCACAGATTAAGATGGATCTTTACCCGTGAAGTTGTGGATTATCCTAAAATCAGGCTATTCACTTTCTCCACTTGATTAAAAATTGTAAACAGCTTACCCTCTCGGTCTTATTATATAAAATATATAAAAAAATATATCGGACATCATCTATTGACATCATGGACATTGTCGACTTGGGTTCTCCTTGGAAGCGAATAAATTGTAATAAACGTGCTAACAACACAACGATTATTCGCTCAAGGAACTTCTTAAAATATTTAAAAATAACGATAAAAACTGTTATTGTGTAAATTTGGAATAATATCGATTGTTAAATTATATGATATTTTCAAAGAGAGACAAAATATATCCTTAAACAACCCACTATGCCAGAGTGCACGTATAATCATAGATTTCATAGACTTTTACCTCGTACAGATAAATAAGACAGTTTTTAGCATAAACCGAGGTATTGATTTGATAAATTTATCTAGTAAATTTTAGGACACAACCGTTCAAAATCTTATACCTCTATATTTTGATAAATCTAGTAGCAATTTAATCAGCTATATCAGTGTTAATATTGAAGGTAAAGCTCCTACAACAGGAGACTGTGATATATCCAAATTGAGATATAACAGACCTTAACATCCTCGAAGACCGAAAGGCTTAGGCTCTTTTTGACGCTGTTTTTTTTCTAATTGCAAAAATGGTGAAATAAGAGGAAATACCGATGAAAAATCTTTTAATATTTTACTCAATAAATGTAAAAACATTGTAAATATATGAAATTCACACTTCAAAAACAAATGAAATTTCTTCACTTTCTAGAATTAAAGCTTAACTTCAAAAATTCGAAACTTGGTTCGTTGGTTTATAAAGCCGCCAAAAAAGGGATCGTGGTGTGTCGTATATACTACATTAAGATACTTAAGAAGGAAATTTCTAACTCTTCTTCTTTCCAAGCCATGCAATCAGCAGTCGGTCAAACAAGTTAAATGCACTTTCTGAACATCATAATCCGTTTAGGCAATAAATGTATAGACAGGTTGTAGGAATTCCCATGGGCACAGATTGTTGTCCTTTAATAGCAGATTTGTTTCTTTACTGTTACGAATCTCAGTTTATGCCCAAACCTACATGGATCATTCTAGATCAGATTTGATAGACAAATTTAACAACACCTACCGCTACCCTGATGATATCTCTTCTGTTATTAACTCAAATTTCTACAAATACGCTATCGAGATTTTACCAAAGGAATTAACCTTTCATAAACCCGATGAAAATAGCCTCAAATGCCCATCTCTGGACTTAATGTAAAATGTCAACCAAAATTTACGATTATGGTTAATTTCCCCTTTCTTGACGGGGACGTTCCTTTGTCTACCTCATACGGTGTATATATTTTTCAGCATGTTCGTTATGCTTTGTTTGTTGCGACGTTTCAGATTTTAATGAACACAATCTCTGTATAACTGACAAATTATTAAGTCAAGGATTTTCTTGCCACAAATTGATTTACAAAAATTAATAAATTCTTGACTTGGTACCAAAATTTGGATATACATGCAAACCATTTGATTAATAAACACACGGTATCACATCCTTCTTTGTACATAAACGTGGTAAATAAAGCTCGGAAAAATCCACATGGTCTTAAAATTTATCTTAATAAATTTATCCGTAAAAGATATCGTCACAGCATTACTATTAAATCTTTAAATATGATTTAATGAGTAAAAGTATTGAATTTCTTCGTAATAGCTTAATACGGAACTAAACATTTTATACTTGTTATAATATTTTCTACTTCCTGTCTATATATTTTTATATTGGCATTTGCACAATCCTATGTTGTTTAAATTCCAATGATATAAAAATCGGCGTTTCTGTCGATATGTCCCCCTGTGTCTGGCCCTTTGGTTTTCTGTTACTTTATAAATATACAAAATTACCAATGTTAAATAAATATGGAAAATTTAGGTATGCTATATGTACATTTCAAGGAGTAACCTCTCATCAGTAGCATTGGAACCGAAACACTTATGATTTTTCTACTCTTTATACTACTTTACCACATCAGCTTATTAAGGAAGCGTACTCATATCGAATCAATTGGTCTTTCAAAAAGTTTGGTTGTTCTTACATATGTTGCAATAAATATAATTCCTTTTTATATTTAAATCTTGTAGTAAGTATACCTTTATACATAATCTGACATCAACAGCCGAATTTCTTCTTGGTTATATTTATTACGATTCGGCATAACGGTCTAACGACAGATAGTTGGCATACTTATGGCTACAAAATTCGCTCCTCTCATTACAGATTTATTTATAATTGTTATGAATCACCACAGGAATAAGAGGACAAGTTTAATAATATGTTAGATATTTAAATGATATTTTTTTTATTTTTTTCACCCAGAGTTTCAAAATACAAAATAAGTTATGTTAAATAAAAATGGAAAAATTAGGTATGGTAAAAAATTTTCAAAGAGTTACCCCTACTTAGTAGCATTAGAACCGAAACATAGGAAGTCAAAGATTCAAATATAACAAAAGAAGCACTCAAATCCAAATAAATCGAAATCGGAAGCCAAATCCGACGGCAGGGACAACTACTAAAAGCGCCACTTTTCGAGGCCCTTCTGTATTTTCAGTGCTTTAAAATTTTAGCAAATTCTGTAAAACGTTGTTTGATAAATTTCATGTCAGAAAAATCTGACAACTGGGCTGATGAATACCCTTAGGGAACAATGATCCACCAGCAGAAGTATCAACCCCAATGGTTTCAAAAATACAAAATTACCAATGTTAAATAAATATTGAAAATTTAGGTTAGACATATGTACATTTCAAGGAGTAACCTCTCATCAGTACCATTAGAATCGAAACATAGGAAGTCAAATATTCAAATATAGCACCCAAATCCAAACAAATCGAAATTGGAAGCCAAATCCAACGGCATGGACAACTACTAAGTGCAATACTTTTCGAGGCCTTTCCGTATTTCAGTGCTTTAGATTTTTAGGAAATGCAGCAAATTTTTGTAAAACATCATTGATAACTGAAGAGCCTGGATCTAACCTGGGGAGAAGCGGAGGCTAGAGCTAAGAACAGAGCTGAGTGGCGACAACATGTGTTGACCTTATGCACCGACTGGAGCGAAGAGGATAGGTAGGTAGGTAGGTATGTCAGAAAAATCTTACAACTGGGCTGGTGAATACCCTCGGGGACCAATGTTCTACCAGCTGAGGAATCGACCCAGTGGTTTCAAAATACAAAATAACCAATGCTTATAAAGTATGGAAAAAATAGGTTTAATATGTACATTTCAGGGAGTAACCTCTCATCAGTAGCAGAAGAACCGAAACATAGGAAGTCAAAGATTATAAACCAAACAAATCGAAATCGGAAGGGACAACTACATTACCTTTCGAGGCCTTTCCGTATTTTCTGTGCTTTAGAATTTTTTTAATGCAGCAAAGAAAGGACATTGGCCACTTTGCCCTGATAATATTTCATTCGATTTAATTACAGGTGATGGTTATTTATAGATCGA
>JAULBM010291091.1:0-15699 GCA_032357055.1 Geukensia granosissima | reverse complement strand
AATGCTACATAAATTTCTTTCTTTAAAAGCTTTAAAATAACTTTTTGAAAACTTGCAACTAATATAAACAATTTCGGCGGACCTTTTTCGCCTCGTATAATAGAGAGTTCCAAATCTTTTGTTCAATTTTAAGTAGCTATCGGCCTGTTAGGAAGTTCGTTAATTGAATCCCTGGGTTGACTCTAAGAAATTAAAAGCCGTATCAAGTCCGTCTCCTCTACAAAGTTTAAAAAGCATTGCAATTAAAGCGAACTTTTATTTTATAACAAACCAAAAATAATTTCAGGATGCAGCTTTCGTTAATTACGACGAATATTTTAAATATTTACGCCTTATAACATTGAAATATTTATGTCCTTTCGGCATGGTGTTGCTTAGTTCGACCAGAACATGCTGTGTCACTGTCTTTGTTATGTTTGCATAAACGAGATATGCTGCAAAAAGATTAACATAATCTCGCAACCTGATTTGCCAGCAAAAGCAGCAAAAAAAAAGAAAACAAAACAAAACAAAACAAAACAAACAAACAAAACAAAAAAGCTTGGAATACGATATCATTTATTTCTTTCTCATCTTAGCTGATTTCATCAAAATATACTGCCTAAGATCCGAGATATTAACCTTGGAAAAGAATTAGTCCGCTGTAGGATTATTGAATAATCCCCTGTGATACCAGATCGGATATTAGATTACTTTTCAAATCTTAATATCTTTAAAGTTAAGAAGATTCAAACTGTAACACGAACTTAGTCAGAAAACATCTAAGTGCAGACTGCTTTTGTGAGACTAGACCTGCGGAAAACGAAACAAAATAAAGAATAAAAAAAAACCACGGAAACCGATTAAAAAAGACAAAAGCTCTCAGATTTCAGAGACTTTAATATAGAATTTGCTGTTCCCAATACAGCCTGTTGGATAATTTTTTTTTTGAAATTAGATCTTTTGTCAATGATAACTTCGTGAATTGCACTCTATACTTGACTTTGTCGGAAAATGAAGAAATTCAAATTTAACTTGGACTCTTGCCATTTAAAGAAATCCTTCTTTAAATGTCACTTTGTGATGTATAGCTGTTTGTTTCAAACCATGCAACAATCAAAATGTTCTCCTTACTTTGTACAGCACCGCACATAGGCAAGCTGTTAATTTCAAAAAAAAATCCCCCTTAAGGTCCTCAAAGCGGATAATTTGGTACACAGTAAAACAATTCTAAATACCATGCCTATATTAACAAGAACTCAACAGACAAATTAAAATAGAACGTGTTTCCTGATGAGTCAATAATGCAAAAACTTGTAGTCAACCATTTTTTAAATTTACAATTAAACTGTTATTGCACTCTATAGTAAACAATTCGAAAATTTATCATTGTGCATAAAATGGTTTATGTCTAAAATGTTGTTGTTTCTTTGTTTAAGCTTAATGATCAGAATATAAATGTATGAGCATAAGTGGAATCGACATTCGAATATGCGCTTTTTGGGATTTTTTTAGGGGCGGGGTCCAATTCTCAGTCTACAATGTTTTTATCAGGAAAATAAAAAAAAATTAAAATGTTATCGGATACAATTCTAAAAGAAGATAACCTAAGGACTATTTCACCAAAACTGGCATAAATTTGCTTGACAGTTTTGGAGGAGAAGATTTTTTTAGAAACACTCCGTTTTTTCTATTTTTAGCGTTGGCCATATTGGTTGGCTCTCGGGAACTCGGATATAATTATGGGAAGAAAAGATATATCAAGAGATACTCGATCTGTTTTGTGAATATGCACAATATTGACCAATCCTCAATGCAATCCGTCTTTATTTATTATTAAATTGAGAAGGCCTTAAGTTTCAGACAAGATTTTTTTAAAGAATTTCCAATACTAATAGGGTCATATGTTTTATAAGGTTCTGCCATGACGATCATCTTGGATGTCAGATTTAACTCTTAGTCCAGTGAATCTAGCAAAAGTTTGACCTTAACCTCAAACTAATAGGGCACACTGACAATTAACACTTAATAACAGAAGAAATTAACACATTTTTGTTTACAGAATATTTTAAAGATTTACCAGAAAAAAACCCCATCAAAATGATGCAGGTAAATCAAGTTAAAGCCAAAAGAAATTTCCTATGGAAGTTTGCTTTAAAAAGGGACATAACTCTGTAAAAACCATTGAAAATCATTAAAATTTATAATAAAAATCTTGATTACATTTTTTTATGTTGATTTTTTTTAGAAACACCCCCCTTTTTTCTATTTTTAGTAACGGCGGCCATATTGGTTGGCCGATCGGGAACTCGGATATAATTATGAAAAGGGGCCATCCAAGGACCATTCCACTTAAGTTTGCTTCAGATTGGCTGGGTGGTTTCAGAGGAGAAGATTAAAATTTGAATTGTTTACGGACGACGCAAGCCAATTAAATAGAAAAACTAACATGGCCTTTTAGGCCAGGTGAGCTAAAAATGAAAAAAAAAACGGATTATGCTTGGGACAGCATTGTTTGTGAGCACCCCACTCTTCCCCTAACATTGGACAGTAGTGTGACAAAACAACAATAAAAACCTAGAATAAAATCAGTTGAAATAAGAGGACGCGGTAGGATAAGGTCACGTATGACCCCAAATTCTCGTGCCATTTTCAAAGTATTTTCAAAATAATAAAAGGGGAATAAAATCGTTGAAAAGTCATTTCACTTTAGGGAAGGCTTATTGATTATTGACAACATTGAACAACACCTTAAAATCTTATGGTTTTCATTATTGCTTTGCTAGAGGCAAAGTTAAATGGGTTTTGAGACGGTTTCAGTTATATCAAACGCATTCGCGACTAATCCCAATTTCCATATATTTTTGCATCATGTCAAAAACAGACAAACTATTTAAAAATGAAAGTTGTTCTAATGCGCTCATGTTTCCGGGGTTAAAAACTTTCTTTAGAAGCGAAATTTGCGAAATCAAGGTTAACTTTTAAGAACTATGAAATTTTAAATGGCAGACCAATACCGAGCTCTCAATTAAGAACGCATTTAGTATTCAATGGACATATTTTGTTTTACATAACCGAAAGTTTGTATTACTTTTCGTTATTTTTGTTTTGGGGGGTGTTTAATTTAATATTTTTGTCGTAAAAAATACAACCACAACAAAATTTAAAAAAAACCAATACGAAAAACATATATGAGACTGGACTCTTTTTATTAAAGATGACCCTCCGACATTTAGGAAGTCTTTTACAGCTTGTCTTGTCCGTTGGTGAAGACCTTAGGGTAACCTCTAATTACTTTTCGGGTGGTTGTGTCGTAGACAATCGTGTATTTTCTAATTCTATAGTAATATTTACAAAAATAGAAATCAACAAAAGAGATAAACCTATAAAATTATCATCTGTATCTTTTACTGGTTAATTTTAATGAATCCTGAATTCAAAATAAACATGCATATCTCATATTTATGCATATTAAATGTAAATATCAAAGTCTTCATGTCCTTTTGAATTATTCTTGTAACATGTAAAATATTGACTAGAAGACTTTTAAATATTTGAAAGATAATTGACGAAAAGGTAAAATTAAATAACATATAATATACTGCTTTTAATTATTTATGAAATGAAACTATTCCTCAAGGTAAATACATAAAACTACCACCATATTATAATATAATTGCCGTATCCTTTTATAAACTTTCAAACTAAGCTGTATACATGAAGTAATACAGTTATAATAACTTAGGAGTAATTCTGTTGTAACATGTTTATTTCAAATGATTTTCTGTCATCGTGGGATTAAAAACGGAATTTTTATCAAAAACATAAGTGTTAGTTGGATATGAAATTATTTTTGTGATTTTTGTGACGACGGATTTTTTTTATATACCGTAATGACAGTCAGAAACGATTTTTTGGTTGTCAAGGGAACGAATAACTTGCCAAAACAAAATGACCATGATCGTCAAATGACACTACCTTTGCTTCCGAAGCAGGATAAATTTCTAACACAGGTAAAAACTATTTTTTTCTTAAGTTTTTCATATTTAATATTATTTTGACTTGGTAAAATAGTCGTCTTATTGCCAGTTTCTATTTTTCAAGAAAGTGCCATTTTAGTGTTGTCCTATACCTTCCATTGGTTTACTTCCTATATGGCAAGCATCATAATTTTACGCTGGCCTTTGTAACGTCTCCAACGAATTTTTTGTTTGCAGCATGGGCCACTCGTGATACTTGTGATAAGGTTGGTCAATTACCTGCCCAAGGTCGTTGGTTCTCTCCGGGTACTCCGGCTTCCTCCACCAGTAAAACTGACCTCGATATGACTGAAATAATGTTTAAAGTGGCATTAAACCCCAATTAAACAAACAAACAATCAAACGTAATACTGTTTTCCGTTATCAGCTAGTGTCTAACAGCAAATAAATGAGCTTATTTTTTATCGTGATGAAATGGTTAGCACATATCAAGAATTCGTTCGTTTGATTTGGCCTATGTGCTGCTGAGGAGAGAATAAACTTAAGATTGTTTATAGTCTTCCCAATTGATTATTGTCTTATTGATTATATTACGGTAATGATATATTTGTGTGACTTTGAAGCTAATGGATTTCATTATGTAAATTTCTATAAGAAAAGTTTCCATTAAGCCATGCTTCTATTATAGTTCCCAGTATTTATGTAACCTGTTTATTTCTCGTTATGATTCTGTTTGAAGAACTTTGGGATAGATTTGATGTATCCGTGTAGAATATTTTAGTTGCCCGAGGATTACTCGCTGAAAGAATACATATTCATTAAATAACGTGACATGTCCTATTCTTAAAATAGAGTCAATACTTATCAATTTGCAAGGGATCGTCTAGAGAAATACCCAAACTTTTTTTTCCTTTTGCACAAAAGAATAGAATATTTTTGGCTGCATGACGAGTGCTTGCTGAAAGAATATATATTCGTGAAATAACGTGGCATGTCCGTATTATTTGAAATAAAGTCAAGATTTATTAATTTGCAAATGATTGTTCGAGTATCATTGTCTGGAGAAAAATACAACATTTCTTTTTCTTTTACACATAAGTGTACAAAAATTGTTTTTATAATATCTGATTAACTTTCAACTTGTCGGCAATTCTCTTGTTTACAGACGTAACAGTAAAAACGTATCGTTAGCAATTTTGAGAATTAAGTATATAAACCAATGATCAACTAAAAAAATGCTTAAATAGTTTTTTTTCTTTCCTCTCAGTTGGGTTAATGATAAACGCACACGAAGATATGATACTTCATTTCTATAACACGAAAAAATTCCACAAACCAGTCTTTAAAAAAAGATCGTGAGTTCATTTTTTAAAATCGAAGTTCGGAGCTGTAAAAGTCTTCCTTGAACTACAAAATAAAAGTTGTACCGTCAAGTATACGTTGACAGGAAATAGATTACTACCTTTTCACACGTTATAAGTAATAGAGTACACGTTTTTCATTCCGATAACCTATACGGGTAAATACTAGTAGAAAAATTGCGTCAATATCAAATATAATCTTAATTTATTGTTTTATTGCTTTAAAAATCAAAATTTTATAGATATTATACGACATGAATCAATACTCTTGCAAGATTTATAAAGTCGAGTCCCTCTTATCTTGACGGTTTGTTGGTTCTTATTGGTACCGTAGTACCTCTGTTACAATCACGACGGGACGTGAAGAGCTCTTGCCAATGTCAAAAAAAAAATCTTAACTAAATGTGTTCTAACATTACTATTATCTAATAATCTAGTAGCTTAAAGAAATATTTTGTGTTTTTTATTCCTCAACGCATCCATGTTGCTGTTAGAATCATCAAAGTTCAACTAAACAGCCCCCTTTTCACATGCGTCATCATTTCCAACATTTATAAAGATAAATACGGTATACAAATGATTACTTTCAACGTTTAAGAAAGAAAAATTCCATCAGAGATTTTAGTTTTATGTATTGCATTTCAGGATGATCTATTTCCATAAATGTCGCAAATCAACTAAGGTACGCATTTTAAATTTTTAATCTGCCTCGTTGTCATGCACCAACTGCTGACAAAGATCTGACAGATCATATTACCGTTTTATATAGTTGTTATAACTTATTCATAGTTCATAAAGAGACTTAGCTACAGAAACAATACTAAACAAAATGGCGTTTAACAAGGCGGTGGACAGTAAATTTAGCAATTTATATATCCGATTTTAATGGCAGGAGGGTATAAATCCGAAAAACGAAATCATGGAGGATCCGATTTTAAGCATACAAGATTTGTACCCTCAAACTATCGGACAAGGAGGACCTATAACTACCTTCATTCTAGAAGGAACAAAACTCAAAGTTCCGGAGGTAGGACAATCTCATGTCACTAAAATTCGGTTGCATTTTGATTTTATATTAACTTTCAATTAAATACAACTGATAGTGCTGTAGGTTGAACAATTGTATTTCAAAGTTTACGTTTTATTTTGCTTCCATTCACAGTTCAGTTAGCTAAACTTTTAAGTATTTTAGCAAACTTGCATTATCAACAAAAGTTGTTTTCAATTTGGGTCTGTATCAACACTAACTAAGGAGCTTAAGTTTGCACGATTTTTAGAACGGTGTTGTTACTAGGTTAACAATAAGCAATTATAAAAGCAGTTTTTGCAATTAACGTTTTTGATTCGATATTCCTAAATTACAAGTTCGTGTGTGTTTGAATGGTTACTTTGAATAGAGGAATCGAGAAAAGCTGTTAACTATCGCAAATGAATCGCACTTACTTGTCTTTTCAGCCGAATTGAATTTACATTTCTCTGCTTTTGCAATCAATGCCTTCTTACAGTTATAAATGAGCTTCGAATTTTGTGTAAATATGCATATTAAATCTGAAATGGTCCTTGCAGTATTCAAACAGAGCACACAAATTATTGCTCATTACGTTTGCATATATACTGACAGTTACTTGGATATTAAAAGGAATTCGAAGATACCAGAGTAGCAGACAGACAGACAATACCATGGCAAAAAATAATAATAAAACAAAAGACAAACATAGAACACACACCACTACTTTGAAAACTAAAGCTGGAGTCACACTACATTGAAAACTTATGCTGGAGTAACACGAACCCTACAAAAACCAGGGTGAGTTCAGGTGCTCCGGAAGGGTAAGCAACTCCTGCCCCACTAGTGACACCCGTCGTGTTACTCAGTAGTCAAAGCCGGTGTATAGTCACAATCGATGTTAGTCATAGCCGGTATAGGAACGGATTTGTATTCATGACAGTCAGAAGATATCCATTGTTATCTGTGAAATGGATATTTCGTACCGGTGAACCAAATCATGATGGTTGAGTTATTTTTGCACAATTCATTTAGTGTTATCTTCGGTTGTTATTTCAGGTGGTATGGTATTTAAACCTTAAACTAAGTCTATTCCGTTTAATTACAGGTTCTTTACTGTCTTTTGCCCTTTGTATAAGTTAAATTATATATTAGGTGTAAAATACAAAATTAACAATGTTGAATAAATACGGAGAATGTGGTATGCTCTATGTACATTTCAAATAGTACTCATCAGTAGCATAGGAACCGAAAATCCTGTATTATGTGCTATTTTTTATAAAATATATAAGTTAATATAAGTTTTGCACATTAAAGATTGTGTAAATTTTATTAAGCAATATCTGCATTTAACGCAATTCGATGTACGTAAAGAAATACATCAGATTTCGTTTGGCCTTTTGCTAAAGATTTATAAATATTTTTACTTTGTTATGTTCATAGTTTATATTATTTTCTTTAAGTATATATTATTTAATTTAAAGATATGTTTTCACACGCAGTGTATCATCATACTTGCGAGGAAAAAATATTATGCAGTTACTACATTTCTTTGTAATCGTATAGTTGCTGATATTTTCGACAAAACATTTTCAAATCGGTTACTTGCGGTAAAGTAACATTTTAAGATGTAATCCTTACGTAAAGCCAAGTTTCAAAGGATTAAACAAATCAGGTTAAGTTAACGATTTTTTTCTTTAAGTTAGGCCTTGAGCAATATTATATATGATTATACTTGCATATAATATGAATACAGGAAGTACAAAAACAACAATTATTTGCCATTCTGGATTATTGCCACCTGCAAGTATATTCTTTCAAATCTAATGAAGCTCTTGATACTTTACTCCATGTCAGAGTTTATTGGAAAGGATGAAAAGGTTATAAAAGACAGTCTGTGTCCGTATTCTTGTAAAATAATGTTTAAAATTTAGATTGAAAAGAAATAGCAAGTTGCAATGTGCTTTTTAGCAATCACGATGTATTTTAAGCTGCGCCGAGTTTAAATTCTCTACGTCTCTACGAGGTTTTCACATTGTTAAATTAGCCATTTGTTTTCCGGAAGAGACTCTTTGCACGCGCTAGGCTGGGAGTGCACATTGTCAACGCTGTGTTACAATTAAGTAATAAAACTAAATTTAAATAACCTGCAAAAATGCTTATGGGTTTGTCTGAATAAAATTTTACAATAAATTATTCTGATATTGATCGCGAGAGAGGTTCGAAATAAAAGAAATGTGTACGATTTGTAAAATTGATGATTTCAGAATTAAGCGCTCCCACAAAAAACAAAGATGTCTACCCTCAATGTTAAAAATCCGTAGAGAAGTTCAGGAGCAGATAATAATAAATTAAAGTCATTGCATAGACATAGTGCAAAACAAGAACCGTCAAACGTGGTGTAATTCTTTCTTATGATTTAAAATAAAAAATGACAGACATCACCAAACATTTTACAACATCTGTGACGGTGTGGTCTCTGGTTCATTGTTGAAGGTCGTAATTGGACCCGTAGAAGAAATTTCGATTTGTTGGATGGCTGTCTGTTGGATATTATGCTACATCTCCTATTTTATACCACATATAATTTAATTTAGCTCGAAAATCCCACTACACAAAAGCTTGACATGGAGTAGTGTATAATAAATGAAATAAGCCGAATGATAGAACGGAATAAGGGAAACAAAAGAGGTGATTATTTTTCGGACCATACGAATAAGAAAGCGAAAAACTATCAAAATGAAAAGGAACATAATTCATTGTTAAAAATATGTTATGATGCTACAACTTCTTCAGTCATTCATCCACCTTCAACTTGAAATAATTCCAATCTGCTTTACATCATTTAATACTGTTCTGTGACAAATAATAAATTTACGCAACAAAATCTTGTACATTATTGTTCATTTTAGACACACGTATTTGATATTTTAAAGGTAAATATTTGACTTTATATTACAAAAAATACGATCTTATCTGTTATATTTAGATCTTCAAATTAATTAAAAAAACAATATTATACCTAAGTAAGTTCGAATATGCAGGTCCAATATAGAATACCTATGTGAGAGATCAAAAGTACATAGTCCAAAATGACAAGACAAATTTGAAACAAACTAAAAAATAAAACAAAAACAAAAGGAATAAAGGCTTTGAATCGACGAACTCCTTTACAGAACAGGAATGGGGTCAGATGCTCATGAAGGGTAATCTCAGTTACGTATAGTTCTATAGCAGGTAATAAATCGTGAAGGTAAATGTAATCTGTTGGTTACTGATAACTAAAACAAAGTATTAAAAATAAAACGCTTTCGTTTTTATTTAAAGCATAATAAACTATTAAGATGGTGATCGTAACAGAAATGAAAAAGTCTTTGTATTTGATTGACAGATTGACAGATGCATTTGAACGATAGATTATCCGTGAGAACTCTAACATATTTATAAAATGTCCTGCTGTTTTTCACGAACCACCTTCATTACAAGTATCAAGAATCTTATGGTAATACTAGTGTTTTATAACCACGTCAATTAGATCTTATCTTAATGTATCAGATGGTGTTTTGAAAACTTTGTAAATTTCAATTAATATACATTTGTTTGAAAAAGGTAGATCTCTTCAAGGATACAAGGATACACTATGAACATCAAAAAGCTGATAAAAATTAAAGACACGGCTACAATGTCTCTTTATTCGTTAGAATTAAGCCTTTGTAGTAACACAAAGACCTACTTTAAGCAGTATTGCATTTTGAAATCCTCTTTTTATCACAGAGAGGAAAATGTTAGCAGATATCATCTTGCAAACTTAAAGTCAAATTTTCTTTTACACTGTATGAACCTAGTAGAAAGAGTGCTTGGTGACGGTACCTTTACTTCTAGTTTATCTTTTTTTTACTTTGATTTCATATCTCCTGAGAGAAATAACCACTATAAACTGTAAAAAATGTTAACCTGCTACATGTCCCTTTTATAATTACAACAAATTAATATATATCAATATTGAAATTCAGGCATGAACAGTTCCGATCAGCGATCTGTCACATAGACACTCCGTGATGATTTTAACATAAAAAATCTCAGGCATATTAAATTTGTTTTGATGAACTCATTTAATATTTAGAATGGAACTCAGGGACGACATGAAATGTAAAAGGATTTTTTTTCTTTCCTTACCGTAATAAAATGTACGAAATTGTTTTTACCTGTCAATAGAACAAAATGTTAAGCTCAATGAAAAACTTAACGGGATGGAAATTAAAACATATGTGCCATAACATTTGATTTAAGTTTGTATCTATTAGGAAATAATGAACGTTACAAAAGTGAAAATATTTTCAGTTGATGCAAAAGGGAAGTTTGTCTTTTCCTTGATTAACTTTTCGTTTCTTGATGGGGACATGCCTTAAGCTCCTTCGTATAGGGTTCACATTTCACAACTCGTGCAATTTGAAGCGCAAGATCACTACCATGTGTATTTGTTTAAAGATTATTTCATGTATGGGCATATCAGAAATATTTTAAATTTAAAATTTTTTGGGAAAGGGTGTGTTCTGCTGTGGCATCTGATTGAAATGGAAATCATGAGAAACTGATTTTGTCCGAGTGTAAATACGGACAACTGCTAAATGTATCAGATAAAAATAATACGAACAGTTACACGATTATTTAACAACAGCTTGAGAAGCAAGTTTTAGATATTGTATAGACCCTCTTGTATAACTTAAACATGACCTTAATGGGACCTGTAGAAGTTTTAATTCTACTGTCATTTGATTTGGTGGGCACATCATCTATTTTTATATACTTGTTTGACGTTGATATTTCTGTAAATGGTGGATATCAGCTTTATTTTAAAAATGAAATTAAACACTTTTAAACCATAAAGAATTACAAGTATATATTCTATTCGGCGTCTAAAATATTTTTATCTCACGAACTTTTCCTTTTAAGATCATCAGATGGTATAAAGGTTATATTTATGTGCCGCTGATTTGTTGGGTAAAATATAATATTGCTTAAAATGATATATTCCCATTTTCATTTCAAGATAAGAAGCCGTAAAGTGAACAGTAACGGCTGGAAAGTCTTATTTTTCTTTAATGCATCTGGAATTATTATACGATTGCTATAACAAAAAAAATCACTTCGAAAATCAATAAAAAGGATAATTGATTAATATATAAGACAACATGTAAACAATACAGAGAAATTCATCAAAAGCAATGTATAACTGTTTTTTTTTTAAATCCTTTTTATATAGGAAATAACCGCTCGAGTACCTTAAACACATCACGTAATAGCCTATCACATAATCGGTTCATGTTGCCCTTAATTAAGTACCGAACTAAAAGGGGTCCACTTGATTTCCAACGCATGTTATTTGGTTTATGGTTCTTTCTGGGTTTTCCTGCTTTCCTGACCACAAGTATATAACTAAAACCAACTAACTACGACATTACCTAATTTAACGTTATCTATTGTTTTATTACGAAATGTAGTATTTTAAATTGTTGAGACTTTCAATGTTAGTTTTAATGAGAAAATTTCATAAATCATATTATCAATGCTAAATGTTTTTAACACCGCTGTAATTCGTAGCAGCAACCTTGATGTAATAAATAATTCTCACTCCGATATTTTCGAAATCATCACATTAAGAATTTAAAGAGCATTCATTCTACCAACTGTTACATAATAATTTTGCAAAAATGTCTTCGAGTGCAATTCATTATTATTGAAACAGGTCGATCAAATTGACTATTGCTTACCAAATAGTAAGAATAAAAAATAATAAGATAAAATGCACTAACTTAACGAAATGATTCTGTAGAATAGCAAAACTTAATGATTTAGATTTTCTTGACAAAATTAAAACCACATCAACCAAAACTTGAACGACACTTTCCTAACTAAACTTTCAATAATTGACGTCTACTTGATATCTCGCATAATTCTCGATAACGTCATTTGCACATGTTTTACAAATTGCAACAGGTATCAAGTATGTTTTTTCTTATAAAGCATCTTCTTTTTTATTTTACATCTTGATGACAGAAGAATTTTTGCATTTATGTTATCTACAACAGGCAGAAATAATTTTAAGACATTCTGTTGTATTTCATTAATTATCCAAACGCACCACGAATATCTCAAATGTTCTTAAATTGCTTTTTAATGTCCTTCGTTCAGCAGGCAGCACCAACGATACCCTACCTGACACAGAGCAACCTAAAAACAACCTTCGTGTATTTTCACGAGGCATTTTGGTATATGTCGGAAAAAAGTGAACTTAGGCAAAAGTCACGGCCTTACCATTACACATCCTTATTATAAGGTTAAGGTCAAACCCAACTCAAATTTTAGTTCTGGATTTTTCATTGAGCAATATTTTTATTTTCTGTCATAAAACATTAGGCCATTACTCGTGAACTCGTAATTATAAGCATTTATGTTTCACTGGGCACGAACCCTTAATTTAAGATAATGCATTTGAGCATGTTGAGAGAGGATCAAAACTAAGTTTTGAAGGTTGTTACTTTTGAAAATGGCTTTTTTATTTGTGATATCACATATTTGGTGTGTTTTGCTAATGTTTAATCTTCCGGCTTTTCCATTTTTTGCCATACATCAAGTTTTATGATATTCTCATAGTCTTATTACATGAAGAATTCAAGAGTTTCATCCTTTGGTAAAATTTTAACAAGGAACTGATCACCTCACCTGTTAATTTAAAACAACACATTTTTCTTGCGATTTCTTGTTTTTAGATTAGAATAGACATCTTACCAAAACTCGTGAATATCCAGGCAGTATAAAATGCACTCGAATCAACCTTGCATTGATGCATACGTGCCTAAGAGCATGTTAAAACCTGTTATAGTCCACGCCTGGTACTTTTGGAAAAAGCATTATTGTGTTCGAGATTATCATTAACATGCATCTGACATGATAAACTAAAATAGCAGATATTTCTAATAACAACAAATATCTACCAGATTGCATTTTGATATTATTTGATAATTCTTCGTGGGATTGTTCGTTTTTTCAAAAGTTAATAAGTGTTTTTGTGTCAGGATTTTCAACTTTCTTTCGCCAAGAACTGAATGTTCCGGTAGCTTTATTGATGTATTATACTCTTTATCTGAAACACAGAAACAGCACATTATACATGAAAATATCAAATTGTTAACAAAAGTTCATTTTCTTTAAAAAATCCTTGCGCAATTATCTTTCTGGTTAAAAGCGTCATTGAACCACGTACAGTTTTTTCTGTTTTCTGGTGATGTAGGTAATGAATAATACAATTAAAACTCAACGTCTGTCAGAAGGTCAAGATTCAGTTTAACTTGTCCTATACCTATGTCATATAGTAGTTAATATCTAATATCAAATTGTGTTTTAAGGTCAAACAAACTCATACAAAGAATACAATTTCGAACAAAATTTTCAAAATTTTTCAGGATTTTTCAATCAAAGTTGGATAATTTGTTTTTGTCGGTAATATTAGATTATTCATAAACTCATTTATGTTTTATAGGAAGTTTTGTATACGTAGGCAACTTTTGGTAAAGCGCCGTTTTTAGTATTACAATCCTTATGTCTGATGGTATTCAGTCTTTTTCCTTCAGAAGTTGTAATTGAGAGATATATAATACAATTTTGATTCCACGAGACGAAATGTTTTTGATTTCTTTGGGTCCTAACAGCTATAATCGAAACCCAGAATACTTTTAACGACCAACAGACAAAAGGTTGGAATAGCATTCAAGATAAGGTCAGCTTTTTTAGGACAAACTATTTTTTTCTCTGCTTGACAATTGCTCAGCAGAGATAAAAAGATCAACCTTTACATGACCTATAACAATTTTACCTATAAATAAAAATACTATGATACGCGCAAAAATCGCGAATAAATGAATTAATCACTGATAAATACCGTTGTTATTAAACCATTAAGTGACAACGAAAGCATGAACCATTATGATCTCTTAATTTGGAAGGATTGGCACAGAAAATGTTAACAGAAACAGAAAATATTTTTAGCGGTGCAAGTGTGTCCCTGCCGACAAAACAGAATTTTATGACAACGTATATCGTGACATCATTTGAAGAAAAATTTCTATATCAACGTTCGCATCATTGTAGTTACTATTCGCACTGGCTCAAATATTGAAATGCAATTACTTTTCTTTTATCGAGGTATTTCTTTTGCTTTGCAAGTAAATATTGACCGGCATTAAAGTTGGTGTTGTATTTTATGATGAAATTCTACCGAATAAGAGAAAATACGGAAAAATGTATTTATTTTGTCAAGAAAAAAATTGCGAGGTGATAAAAAAATAAAGTTGATTGAGTAATATTTTGCATTCAAAACAAATGCACTAAGACAGTTAAAAGGGTCTTAAAGGCATGAGTGAAGAAGTAATGTACATGGAATAAAGATGGTAAACGCATACGTGGTATTAGAGATTTCCAAATAAATGACGATACTCGACGAAAGGAACTTAACTCGACTTAACTGGACCAAACTCAACCTTATGAATCAGAGCGTGACTGACGGGATCCTAAATTGTACACAAAGAGAAAGTATTTGGTACATATTTATAAATATTTTAATACACTTGTTTTTTTATCTGTTCTTCAATATTACCAATATTTAATAGTAATAGATTGAACATGCCATTTTGAATTTTGAAGATATATTAACAACATTCATATTGGAAGATTAATACATACGGTATAAAAATCGAATGCACTGAATATATTATGCAAGGTCTTATTCGATTCCTTCTTTTATTTACTATTATATTTGCCGTAAAATATTACGAACTTGTATCAGCTTAACCGTTTATGAGTTGTGGATATCCCCGTTAATAGTAAAAGATGTTTTCTTATCATTACATGCACCACATAATATAAAATAAGGAAACATTACTTGTCTGAAGTCTGTTTGGGGGACCAATAGCTGGCTATAGGACATGTCATTATTTAATTTTATTTATTCATTTATTTATATTTTTATTTATTTATTATTTAATTTTATTTCTTTTTTTCCTTTTTTTTTGAAAAGGGGTGCTGAAGTTTTTCTTTTGGAAAGTAACATATTTACATAGATAAATATTATGAATGCATTTTAAACGCATAAAGCCAGTATTTTTTTTCTTCAACAATATTCTCGTCATTTTGTCCTTAATAAGAATGTATTTTAAATTTCACAAATCTCATAATTTCTCAGAATGCCATAAGTCAAATATCTTTTAAAGAAAATTAAGCTTATTTTTTTCAACCACAAATTCCCCCCGAGGGCGGCCGGGGTATAGAAATAGGCCGTTCGGTTTCTCCGCCTGCAGGTAGAAACCCTGCTAAAGGG
>JAULBM010291080.1:0-15701 GCA_032357055.1 Geukensia granosissima | reverse complement strand
ATCAATACATGACTAATAACACAATGACAACCACTGGACTACATGTACCTGGCTTGGAACAGGCACATAAGTATGTGGCGGGGTTAAACCAGTTGGTGAGCGTCCAACCCTTCCCGAACCTGGGACATTGGTGTGACAAAACAGCAATAAAAACACACAATAAAAATCGGTTGAAATGGATTTAACGCTTGAGATCGATGCTAAAATTTCTTTCTGTTTCGTAGCCAACCAGGAAATAAAAAAATTACCAATATGGACGGATTTTTTTGTTCTTTTACATGCTTCAGGAAAATAAAAAAAATTACACCGGTAACGATCAGCTTCGGCATTTTCAATTTATTCATATCAGTATACGTAACTACACAGAAATAGACAGAAAACTGGTGTTAATTTATTTTCAGAAATTAAAGATGCCTTTGATTTATTCGACGAAGACAACTCTGGTAAACTTTCTCGTGTTGAAGTGACGGGTGTGTTACGGGGAACAGGACTAAATCCAACAAAAGAAGAATTAGAAGAAATGTTCCAATCTATAGATAAAGATGGTATATATAATGCTAATGTTATAAAGTTCTGTGATTGTTGTGGAGGGAGCCAAAATTGATGTTTTGTTTTGTTCTACTGAAAAGGTCTTTTTTGTATTTAGTGGTAATAACTCATTTGTTTGAGTTCCAGTAAAACAAGTTTCATAAAGTCATCTGCCTATGCATCAAGTCAGGCTATTGAATTAATGTTTGTCTTTGCTCTTTCATGTGATGGGTTGTTTTCTTTACCAAACCTGCTATCGATTGACACAAACTAAAACCTAAATTGGTCCTGCTGCATTTGTTAAAAAAATACTCTTTCCTTCAACTTTCATAACCTTGTGACAATGTTATGTGTATGTTGGGAAATTTTTAATTTTTTCAGGTTCAAATGAAATAGAATTCCATGAATTTGAAGAATACTACAAAAACACGTTTCTTGTGCAAAATAGAAATGAACACGAAGAATTGCTGGAAGCATTTCGGACTTTTGACAAAGATGGAAATGGTTATTTAGATGTTGAAGAACTTAAAGATGCTCTTATGCACAAAGGAGCTGACCATCTAACAGACGACGAGGTCAAAGAAATGATCGGTGCAGTTGATATTGATGGAGATGGTTTTGTTAATTACGAAGGTACACTTTTTGAAAATAAAAAAAAAATCCGTATCAGAATTTTCGAATGCGTTTTTCTGCGAGTCAAGAATTGGAAATATTTTGGAAGGTACAATATATCGGTATAAAGCAAACGAAGGCCAAATAGAATCAGAACAAACAAAAAGCTAAGATATAAATAGAAATAAAT
The DNA here is from genome assembly GCA_032357055.1 of Geukensia granosissima. Taxonomy (NCBI): domain Eukaryota; kingdom Metazoa; phylum Mollusca; class Bivalvia; order Mytilida; family Mytilidae; genus Geukensia; species Geukensia granosissima. The sequence continues at coordinate 14,371 of JAULBM010291080.1, read as the reverse complement.
TTTAGACATCTTAAAATTCCTCTTCAAATTAGATCTATATGTAATTGCCAATTGTTAATTACATTTTATTTTATGCTAGCGAAATGTCTGTGAGAGATTTTGTTATCGATTTGCACCCTTCGTACGCTGCCATGTCGTTGATTGTGACCTTTTCACATTTAAATCTTTTCCGCCAAATCAATAAGTCCGGATAGTCCGGATGACTAGTTTGTATGCATTGTAGCCATTGTAATGATTATCTAGCAAAATATACATAATAGATTGAGAGAAAGTAAACAACAGAAATGACAATATAAAGACAAGAACTACAAATCACATGTCAGCATGACTGAAATCTTTAGTTGACTCCTTCAGTTATTACCCTTTAAATGACTATTTTTTAGTTTTGTTTTGTTTTTGCTTGTTGCTATTATCTAGAAAACTTTAGTAGATATTGATAAACTGTTTACAGCATAAACGGTCAGTAAGAAAAGACCTAAAAATCGGTGTGCATGAATGAAATGGTCATTTACTCCTTATGGGATTTATTTCCATTGAATAACTTTTCTTATGCATTTGTGGCTATTTAAAAAAAATAGAGTGGAGCTATACCTTCAGAATTTACTGCAAAACTGAGAAACTGTTAACTGCAGAAATTATCTGCAAAACAAGATTGCTTTATGCTGCTTATTTAAAAGTGTAATGTTCAAATTTTATGTGGAGATTGAAATGCCTTGTGCTTATACTTAAATAGCATCTCTAAGATTCAGGCGATGGAAGACTACTAAACTAACCAATTATTGCTATTGCGTTCAGTTGTAGGTTATGAAAGTGAGATTTTAAAAATTTTGTCCTGTGGCTTCAGTAGTAAGAGATGTTTTTCCTAAAGAATGTTAGGAAATTCAGTCATATTTGGTGAATATATCTCATCTCATCTGTATTTACAGTGGATTTTTGTATTTTAATTCTTCTATTACTGATGATTAGAATAAACACTAAGCTTAATTTTGAAAATGTAATAGCATTCTGAATTTGAATTAAAATGTAATATTATTTCTCGTGTGTTTTTTAGGACCATGACTCGCTTTTATTTAATATTGTCTGATTCTTAGAGAGAAAAGTACTTACTGCATTGTTTTACCAAGTGAGCAATTCTCCGAGTTCGCAGTTAACGTCAAGTTAATTTTCTTTTTTTTTCAGAATTTGTCAATATGATGAATCCTTGATGAATGATACTGGTATATCAAACAATAACACCGGAATCACCAAAAGCTTGTATATGTAAATAACAAGAAAATCTGTGCAGAAAAATTTGGTTTTTAACTCAAAGATTTATGTTTGCTGTGCAAACGGGACAGTTTTCAAACGCAATATTTGTTGTGCAAATGGAATTGTTCTTTATTAATGTACTAGGTATAGAAATTAATGTTGAACCAATTAATATAATCATAAATTATCATATTAATATTTAAACAGTACAGAGGTGTTACTGTCGAGATTCAAGCGCATGCTACGTCTGCCTTAATAAAATAGCTAGTCTAGTAACAGTATGATCTTATTCACAGATGTGTTTATTTGTGTTGAATGTTACATGTATCATGTAATCAGCTTGTTGGGCGACAATATTTTTGTCGTTTTACAGATTGTCGGTTTGTGATTATTTTTTGCTTTTTATCGGTTTAACCTTATTGTTAAGATTTCCTTTTATATTTTTGGTTCATTTGATTAAGACAGGCACTATGAATACAAAGGTAGTAAACAAAACCAAAATTCCAAAGGCAGATGAAACAACATAATTAGAATATGTAGAACGTACTCATAAAACAGCTTGGATTTCTCCAATTGTTGTTATGACGTGTTTGATGTCTGCAAGATTATACATTCCCTATTTCACAAATAACAATGAATATCTTCCCACTGTCGTAAATACAAATCCGTTCCTATACCGGTTGTGACTAATGCCTATTGTGACTATACACCGGCTTTGTCTACTGAGTAACACGACGGGTGCCACTAGTGGAGCAGGAGTTGCTTACCCTTTCGGAACACCTGAACTCACCCTGTTTTTTTTTTTTGTAGGGTTCGTGTTACTCAAGCTTTACTTTTCAGTGTAGTATTGTGTGTTCTATATTGGTTTTTCGTTTCATTTTGTTGGCCATGGTCTGGTTTGTCTTTCGACTTAATGATTTCGTATTTTCGAATTCCTCGTCACATACGCATAACCCATTTTAATCTACAATTTATCTCTATACAAATACACATATTACTTTTCTTAAAAAATGAAAAAGTACACGGCGATGGTCTTCCAAATGAACCACAAATATTTTATCAGCTGATTAAATAAGCGTACAGTTACTATGACATAAATTTCTCTTGTGTGGCGTGAGCCAAGTAAGGATTTTAGAAAATTCAAAACTTTAAACATGATTTAACCACCCATTTCACTACTGCTCCCTATTCAATATTAAAGACAATTTAAAACCTTTGTTCGACTTGGTTTCATTAGAAACGATGGCAAACAAAATTTCTTTTTTTCATACCACTCTGATTCTAACAAATAGTAAAGAAAAAGTAAAGACAACATATTAGTTAGGTTTGGTAAAATGTGTTTTAAAATACTCCGGCATTCCAGTAAGACTAAGTACCAACTGCGTTTCCTTTTGCGCAAAATTAATTTGTATGAAGCAGAATTATTACAAGGGCTTTTTGAAAAAGACAGAAAGCTGGTCTAATATTTTTCACATTCCGCATTGAAAACAAAAAACTCTCTCTCATTTGACACGATATTTCAGGACTTGTGCTTTCTACCAGGATTTAATTGATAGAGGGTTGGTGCTGAAATTAAAGCTACTTAACCAAAAGTTTCTGATGGAATCAGACTTTTTTTCGGTCGTCATCATTGCTTACCTTATCTATAATAAGAAAATGCATTTTATAAATATCAAAACATTTCACTTAATACCACTAACTGATGACTAATTCTTTATTTGTAAAACTGTTTTGAAAGTGCATTTTTCCCTTTGAAATTCTATAAGTCAAGAAAAAAATAGCTAAATTTTTTGTGTGTTATATCGAAATTTTGTTATTGCATTTTCATTGCGAATATATATTCAGTATTTTTTGGCAAATTTAAGTTTATTGGTTTTCTTCCAGTACATTAAGAAAAGAAATAAAAACAAAAAAGAGAAAATTGTTATTTTCCTTTGAGGTCAGAGAACACACATCTGATTTATTTCGAACTAGTGATTTTTTATTACATCTGAGAAGGATTTTGAGACTAGCACTAATTGTGCTCCACTCCTTGCTGACACACATTTAGGCAGACCTTCTTCGACAGCTTTTGCAAAATTCAGACAGAAAGGTAGAACAGGCTCTAATTTTAGCTGTTACTCTATTAATGAACACAATTGGTGCAGTAGCTTCAGACAAATTTATTTTCAAGTGTTAAAGCAAGTTCGGCTGCAGGTCGCAGCCATCTTGGTGGTTTGTGGGCAGGAATGCCGGACACAATTTTGGTAGTAAGGACTATTGCACCAAAATTTAGCTGCAAGTGGTGCAGTATCTTCATACAAGATTATTTTTAAGTTAATTTTCATGAGGTCTTTTGTTAAACTAAGTTCGTCTGTGGCAGCCGTTTGGTTAGTGGGCGGGGATGTCGGACACAATTTTGGTAGAGATCCGTGTAAGGACCATTCCATCAAAGTCTGGTTGCAACTGGTTCTGCAGTATTAGACAAGAAGATTTTCAAGTGAATTTCCGATAGGGTCCTATGTTAAAACTAAGTTCGGCTATAGCGACCAACTCCATTGATTGGCGGGGATGCCGGACACAATTATGGTAGAGGATCTTGTAAGAAACATTGCACCAAAGTTTGGTTGCAATTGGCTGCTGTGGGTAGTTTCAGACATAAGATTTTCAAGTGAATTTCCCATAAGGTCCTATGTTAAAGTTCGTCTGGGGCATCCATCTTGATTGGTGGGCTCAGATGTCGGACACAATTTTGAAAGCGGACCATGTAAGGACCATTGCACTAAAGTTTTGTTACAATTAGCTCTCTTGTTTCAAACAAAAGAAGATTTTCAAATGAATTTCCAAGAGTCCTTTGTTAAAACTAAGTTCTATTGTATCGGCCATCCTGGTTGGAGGGCAAGGATACCTGACATAATTTTGGTTGAGGGCCATATAAGGAACATTCCACGAAAGTTTGGTTGCAATTGGATAAGTAGTTTCAGACAAGAAGATTTTTTAGATGTACCACCCCCTTTTTCTATTTTTAGTAATGGTGGCCATCTTGGAGGGCGGTTGTGGATGACGAACACAATTTTGTAAGGGGACCACCCAAGGACAATTCAACCAAAGTTTTGTCCAAATTGGCTGAGCTGTTTCAGAGGAGAAGATAATATTGTAATTGTTGACGTACGGACGACATACGGACGAAAAAAGACGGACGCAAAGTGATAAGAAAAGCCCTCACATGGCCTTTTAGGCCAGTTGAGCTAAAAACAACGTGACGATTTCCCCTTTACAATAGTAACTTTCCATTCATGTTAAGTAACATTGCAGCTGCCTAAGCTGATAGTTATTCATGTGCATATATCCTGCTAGCTGAATTGCTAGCACAGAAGCTACTCAAAACGAGAGTTTTACCTCGGTCCCTAAAATGAAATCATAAATCCAGAAAGTTTATGGTCGAAATCGTGTTTGGTGTAGAACTGAAATGCCCTGCAGTGTTTTGATGGGGTTTTAGTGTCCATATATGATATGAATATGAAAAGATATGGGGTAAATGTCAGAGAGACTGCACTGCAACCACGAGAAAAAACAGAGGGAATTTACAAACTAGAGGTCTTCACAAGGACTTCAACAGGGGTGGAAAACCACTCCTACTGAAAAGCTTTAATTCGCCTCAAATAGGTAAATCGCCTTAGTAGGTACCCAACCCAAACAAAAAATTAAAGAAAAGTCATAGATTTCGTTTTATAATAATTAAATTCAAAATTTATTTTATTGATTTAAGAGACGTCATACGCGATTTTTTGTTGTCGTGATAAACGTCGGAAATTGTCAAAAACGTCGGGTGGGACAAAATGCCTAGACACGGAAAATTTTGAAGATTAAAACATGAGAATTATTTGATTATAGTTCTCAGTATACTTTTTCTAAGGAAAAACGCATATTGGAAAACATTTCATTTGACACATAATGTAAACTGCTTTATGGTATTTATTCGTTTGATTATTGCGAGAATTCCTAAAAACAGTAAATTTTGGCTTGTGAGACAAAATCGCTAGACAAAGAATACTGCGTTTTACTTTTGTACAAAAGAAAATAATCACTATAATTTATCTTAACATGAAATTTGAAGAAAAACGCATTTTAAACTTCATTTCGTTTTTGCTTCATATTGATATAGATAGTTATACTAACTTACCAAACTTATGTCATGACGAAACTGTTTGATTCTTTACACATTCGTCTGATTCCTTGAGTAATTAGTCTTTTGTCAAGGATGTCACAAAACGTCAAATTATAAATTACTTCATGTAGAAAAAATCCCTTGCACCTGATTTGCCAAAAAAAATGGGCAAAATTATTTTATTTTAAAAAAGTTCTATTATTTTTTATCTCCGCAGTGAACCCGAATTGTTACAATTTACAATATACATATGTTATGTTTTCGATTCCTATATATATATATTTTCCTATATTTTTTATTGAATGATAAAAGAACTTATATTTAAAGCAATTTTACATGATTGATGATTTTTTATGTGTTTTCTTTACAACATGAGATCACAAAAACACGGGAGAACACGAAATACCCGCAACACCGTGCGCTACGTCCATGTCTAACGACTAGTCCCTCCTTCTCTTGCTCTCGGGTTTGTCATATCTATCGATCGACTTGTAGCTCTTTCTCTTGTTCTCGGGTTTACCATGTCTAACGACTAGTCCCTCCTTCTCTTGTTCTCGGGTTTACCATGTCTAACGACTAGTCCCTCCTTCTCTTGCTCTCAGGTTTGTATTATCTATCGATCGACTTGTCCCTCTTTCTCTTGCTCTCGGGTATGTCATATCTATCGATCGACTTGTCCCTCCTTCTCTTGCTCTCGGGTTTGTCATATCTATCGATTGACTTGTCCCTCTTTCTCTTTTTCTCGGGTTTACCATGTCTATCAACTTGTCTCTCTTTCTCTCGTTGTCTGGTTTGCCATGTCTAACGACTAGTCCCTCTTTCTCTTGTTTTTGGGTTTGTCATATCTATCGATCGACTTGTCCCGTTTTCTCTTATTCTCGGGTTTACCATATTAATCGACATGTCCCTCGTTCTCTTGTTCTCTGTTTTGTCATGTCTATCGACTTGTCTCTCTAAATCTCGTCCTCGTGTATTCCATGTTATTCGACTTGTCCCTCTTCCTCTTGTTCTCGTGTTTGCCATGTTGATCGACTTGTCACTCTTCCTCTTGTTCTCGTGTTTGCCATGTAAATCTACCTGTCCCTCTTACTCGACGCTTATGTCATATCTTTCGACATGTCCCTCTTTGCTGATCGTTTGGGTTTTTTCTCACTCCACAGGCTTTTCCAGAGGTGTAACATTACTGTCGCATTATTCGTAATAAAAAAAACATCGCAATAATTTCTGTATTTACAGGTATTTTCTATAGATTAAGCTTATTTGTTAAATGTCAATTCCGGTTCCAATCGGTCAAAATGAAATTTGACTGGAAGTTTAAATGCACCATTGAACTGATATACAATTAGTGAATCGTTTGAATGCCTTTCACTTCGTGCCTAAAACACATGAAGTGAAAAACAAAGGTTATTTCTTAAATAAAACTATTACCAATTGTTGGACAAATATCAAAATATGGTAAGATCTAGACTAGTTTTAACTTTCGTTTTAGAATGGCTCGATTTTTAAAATTTTTTCAATCATTGAAGATTTTGTTTTAATTTTCATTTTGATGTTGTAAATATGTGGTCTTATCATTGTGGTACATGTACGTGCGATGCAAATCTAGACTTTACGAAAAAAGGGAGGGGTACACAATACGCATTTCCACCAAAAATATGCCAACTCTTTTGTTAAGTTTCACTAATTTTGCGTGAACAAGGAGGCAAAGTACTCTCACATATAGCGGATACACTTTTATTTTAAATCTGTATCTTAGAGACAAATTAAAACATTAGAATCATATGTTATACTTCTTGTTGTATGTTTCAGGCGTTTCTCTTACCACCAGAAGAACAAGAAGGTAATAAAACAGTAGAACAAAACAAAACTAAGGTTGATATTTGTATTCAAATTGTAAGAATTTGGCAAGTTTTTAGTTTTGTTAAGTTCTAAATACTGTAACATCCTTTCGACAATATAACTGTCTATCACAATTGTCGTACCTTGAACTTATTATTTGGTTGCTTGGGAGAAAAACATGGGAAAATATTGCTGTTATGATTCCTGAATAAGAAGCCAAATTGAATTATTTCATGATTTTTTTTAAAAGTCTAATATCAGATATAAACAGCACATTTGATTTATTTTACGCTTATTTTTTTAGGAAATGTAAAAGATATGAGTTTAATGAATTAACAAATCTAAAGGTTTCCACAAGACCTTTAACAAGTATGGAATGCCAATCCTTGTAAAAATCTCTAAATCGCCCCTAATTAAAAATTGTGAATGCTTTTAGATTTGAGAAACACATTTTAATTGTAATATAATGATTTTGCACTTTATTTTCTGATACGAGAAAACATTTAAATTAATGTATACCTATTATTGCATTCTAATTTGAGACATTATAAAAAGAAACGCGAAGATACCAAAGGTGCAGACAGAAATCGTTAAGTCACCATGGCCAACAAAATGAAACGAAAGACAAACATAGAACACACAACACTACACTGAAAACTAAAGCTGGGGTAACACTAACCCTACAAAAATGTCTTATGTATTCGTATTATTTATATAAACTTCGACGATTTTTTCTTCTGGCATTACAATACCAACTAACATATATATTTTGCGTGAAGTATGAGATATTTGAAGAAACACTTTCAAGTAAAATATCAAGGTCTACCAGACCTAAAAAATTAAATCAGATACCAAAAGGGCGGCTGGAAATTGTTTCGTCAAAACAGAACCTAGTCCATGGCCAACAAAACAAAATGAAAAATAAGCATCGGTATACAGAACAGTACACCGAAAATTTTAAAATTAAGTTTGGATTTGAGTACTTCTTTTACTATGTTTGGATCTCGGACTTCCTGTGTTTTTGGTTCTAATGCTACTGATGAGCGGTTACTCCTTTAAATGTACATATACCATATCAGAATTTATTATTTTATTCAACTAAATTTTAAATATCGAAATAGGAAGCAGGGGAAACTTCTCGGTGTATCATGCTTCGAAATTTCGGGGTTTTTTCAGTGCGTTTGAATTTTCTATAACTCTATATAATATATAGTGGCTTTTTTTGGCAAATTACACCAAAAGTATCAAGCAAATACATGAATACAATAACCCAATGACAAGTAAGATTGTAGTCGTCGATGATGAGATTCCTCAACACGTGTTTGTAGTTGAAAATCTTGGTTGCAATGTTGTGTGGTATAAGTATATGAATTGATTGGTACAAACTGATCTTTAAAAAATAGGGTGGAATTCTCGAATTTTAGTAAAACATACAGATAACCTGAAAACATCAATACATAAAAAAGATTATAGTGAGTTAGCGGAACTTAGACCTATTTGGATCTACTACAGACAAAGGTTCTTATTAAGTGGCTGGTCTGACATAAAATTAGGGTTCGAAGTTTTAATTTTTGAAAATTTATTTCTTAATAAAATATTTGTCTCACATGCTAAAAAGAAATAAAATTCATCGTCTAACTGGTTACAATTTTAACATGATCTTTAGTTACTTATGACTCATAATACCCAATCAGAGTTGATAATTTTTTTTTAAAATAGACATGTAGCTCTTTGTAACGACCACGACTGAAAATACAGTGTGTAGTTTTTTGGATTTTCACAGCAAAGAGAATAGGAACAAAACCATCAAATTATGCATTTCCAACATGCGTGTGGACATTTTAAGAAAAAAATTAATAGAATTTTTGGACTTCAAAACAGCGTAAGACTTTATTCGTAGTCTTGTTGATGTTACTTTCCATATTTTGACGCGTCTCAAATAGAGTTACAACTTGTCAAAGTTTCGGTTCTAATTCTACTGATGAAAGGTACTTATTGACATGTTCATATAGCATACCCCAAATTTCCATATTTATTACACACTGGTAATTTTGTTTTTTATAACAATAATGTAACAAATAGCCTAGACTGAAATAATCTTTTCTCAGGATTTAATTGAGTTATCTATTTCCAACATCTGAGGAACTTTGCACCTGACTTCAGTTTCAAATAGTATATGTTTTTTAAAACAATGCTCAAGGTTTTAGTTTCACCTTATATTTTGGAAAACCTTAAATTTGCTACACACTTAATGAGAGACATGATTTTCAAGGTATTAATATCATTTGTGTTTTTTCAATTCTTAAATATAATTATAAACTTTGTTCGCAATAAATGTTAGAAAGCGTTGTATTGTATTAGTAATGATGACATAAGTTTCATGTAATAAAAATGTACAATAACTTTCCCATAAGTGATATTTTTGTGTCATGACTTACACTCTTTTACATATCCCGATTCCATGTCAGTAAAATCATGACTCTAACCCATATATATCAACATCAAAATCGGTGACATAAAATAATTTATTTCTCGTGTGTAAATATAATAATGATATCAGCAATCATCAAAAATACGCATTAATTCACCACTGGCAAACAACAAAGTTGTTTTTGGGTCTTAAAATAACAACTGATGAAGAAGTTAATTTTATGGTTTGACATGATTTCGGAAAATTAAAAGATTACCGTTGCAAGGCTCATCTCATACCAAACTCTCCAGAGAGAGAATAGGTTTGGATGGTTGTGGCAGCAAAACGCATTTAAGACTTCTATTTATCTTCGTATACTTTAAGTTTTAATACATCAAGTAATCTTTTATTAAACAGGAATTATTTAGTGTATTTTACCTTCATGAATTGCACATGTGACTAAGACATATGTTTAAAAAGAACGTTATATTACATTTATAATTTGGCTACGCTTTGCAAATATTGGTTTTTTTTTCTAAGAAATTGGATTTTTTTTCTTTTAGACCATTACGTCTAACTTGACTTGATACCCAAATGCATACAAAATCTATAAATTCATTTTTAAAAAGCATTTGCAATTTTTGTCTTATAATATAGGTTTTTAATCATTCATTTTGATATAACGTGCTATTCGTTGATAATCTATTTTACGCAAATATGCAATTTTATCTAATGCATCCGTTACGAATTATAGATTATTTTTGCATGTGTCATTATATTTGAGAAATATGTGCCTTGTGATCTTTTCCAAGGGTGACTGAAGATTCTTTGGGTAGTTCAATTTTATGTCTCGCTACATTTCAGATGTTTTTTCATAGACTAATCTTTTTTCAATGACCGGTTTCGAACAAATATATCCAAGCGATTCAAAAAAAAAGTAAGAAACCATTGACACATATAAATCTGATTGGTACCTATTAAGTTAATATTTCGAGATATATCGAGAGAGTCAACTTGTCAAATTTTTAATAAATAGTATGATTTCAACTTTCCTATAGTAAACTTCTCAAACATTTGTGTAAGTTTTGCTTCTTCTGTCTGTATGTGAAGTTTATGCATCACAGTTCATCCGCTTCTCTTGTAGCTTTTACAATTAGTATCTGGGTTTTTTTCAAAACAAATGGTTGCTGTTATCATGCAAATTTCTTTAACAGGAAATCATTCCTCCTTTCTTATGGTCGCCATGAATTGATTGATCCATATAGTATCACTGTACCTTAGTTGGTTGCTGACTTGCTATTTGTATCTAAGTAATTACATTTCGAATTTTCCCTTATTGACTTGGAACTGGTGAAGAGGAATCCACAACGGATATTGTGCGCTCATATTTCATCAACACTGGACCCAAATCCTATTTTTAAAAAAATTTTAAAAAATTCAAGCCTATGTCCTTCAGTACTTCGGCTTTGCTCTTTGGGGTTGTCAATATCGGATATTCCACAAAACGTTCGTACATCCTTCATTACTTATGTATGTTTATATTACATGCTCATCTTCTGGATATGCTGATATTCCGATATTATAACGAGAATGTTTCGTTGGTTGTTGTAATCTTCGTTTGTTAAATAGAAAGTATATCTAGGATTATTTGCACAAAATTCTAGATTGCAGAAGTAGCTTACCATTCCGGGGCACCGGAACTCTTCCAGGTTTTTTGTAGGGTTCGTGTTACTCCAGCTATATTTTTCAGTATAGTGTTGTGTGTTCTATGTTTGTCTTTCGTTTTTTTTTTTGTTGGCCATGGTCTTGTCTATCTTCCGACTTTACGATTTCTTTCTGCCCCTTTGTTATCTTCGAATTCCTTTTACATACTTTGTATGAAAGCCCCCTTTTTCAATGTTTGGAATTCGGCTCTCCTATGTTTTTGGTCTAATGCTACTGATTAAAGTTATCTCCTGAATTGTACATATTTACCAAATTTATTCAACCTTGGTAAACTTGGTAATTTATAACATTAAAACATATGGAGGTTGCAATGACGACCTGTTCGCTTATTGTCAGCTGGAAGTTCAAAGGAACTCATCATTGTAATGGCATGCTTTTATTTGATAAGCAAAAGTGACACATAAAATCTTTTAGGGTCCAATCTTGCAACATACAGTTGTTTTTTCAAAATAATTGTTTTGAAATAATACATTTAAAATCTGGAAAAATCTTGGATAATCTTCATTTATTGACTAAGCGTTTACCTAGCAAGAATTAACGGCTCAGATTATTTGTTTCAGGAATAAAATCACAAAGATATATATAAAATACAGTCGAAATTATATATAGTGTGATTGGAGATAAAGAGCGAGTTTAAGTTTTAATCTTACCTACCCCTGGCTTTAGAAAAGAGTTTGAGGAGTCGAAGCTTTTGATTCCCGCCTTTTTATTTGTTTCCAGTTTGTCTTTGCAGACTATGATTGTAGATCTCTTAATTTGGTATTTTTCATAGAACTTAAATAACCAAAATCTTTTTCGGCAAACAAGGAACTACATATGAACAAAACCTCTACAACTGAGGGGATATAATTGCAGTCTTCAAAGACTAAAGTAACAGAAGGTCTCTTTAACCATTTTCATTTTGTCCAAATTGAACATTAAATTTGGCTGTTTCGATAAAATTTTGTACCATATTGAACCAAACAGCGAATAAGAAAGGTTAATTATTTTCGAACAGATAAAATCGTGACATCCCGGTATCATCTGACCGATTTTTAAAATTGAACTTTAATTAGAGACAACGTCATTAACAAAAATTCGTCTAATTCGGGTTCGTGAAAGGGTCAGTAAATTATACAGAATTACTGCGTTCTTAGGAAGTCATTCACCTCTACTATCTCAATTAAACGGTAGAGTAACGCTGAAGGTCGCTGTTACGTAAACATATTGATTTAAACAATACACTACTATCGTATTGTTTTCGTTTGCGGATCACGTTCTTTTAACTTTTAAAGCAAGTTAAAAAATATGCATAAACCTGGGCAACACTTACTTAAAATAATGTTTTCGTATATTTATCCTGCACCGATTCGTTGTTGCAAAGGTATTCGCGAAAAATCGAACTATATAACATATCGATGGTTTGAAGGTGACAGTGAATGGTCATCCGATCTGATGTTCGATATTTCTTGCATATGATGTCATTTTGTAGGCCTACGTGCAAAATTGCATTTTATTGTCAAGATATATTAGCTGTCTTAATTGTTTATTTGGCACAGTCGGTCATGAGAATATAATGACTGTGAATGCTTTGGGGGTTCAAGCTAAGATCGCATGTTCTTTAGATCCTTGAGTCAGCGTAATGTCTAGGCTTATTGATATTCCTTGTTTGCTAGTTTTAATTGTAATCATTTACATTTGTACTGTAAATTAGTTCGTTTTAATTTCCGTTATGGAATTTTGTTTGCCTCGAATTTAGTCCCGATTTTGTGGTCATGTTGCATTTACAAATGACAAAAAAGCAAAACTTTTGTAGATTACAGTTGACATAGAGTTATCACTCATAATGAAAAATAATTCAGTTAGCTTTACAGTCCCTCATCTAAGAAAAACACAGAGGATCAGCCAATGATCAGTCACAGAATGAAACTTTTCATTAAATTTAGCAGAATATAAGCTTAAAATTCAAAGACAATTAGAATGTTTTAATTGTCACTGACGCCTGTATTTTTATTCAATCTGCAAATATCATACGTTTTGTAGAGGACAATTCAATGAACTTATTGCCAAGTTGGTCCTTATTGACCTTATGCTTTTGGGGGAGAAAACTGAAATGTAATCATGAACAGGTAGACGGACAATGCAGCCAAATTGATGACAGTATCTCGCCTGACACTTATTGGGCAGGCGGGCTGAAATGTCTGTTAACATATTTCGCCACAACGAAATTTTATGAAAGTCGTCAATAAGAGAAGTATTGACTTCGAACCATACTTAACATCTTCAAACAAAAGTACAGAGGATAAACGTTGCTAGTGTCCGAGCTAATGCTTAAAAACAAGATCTCAAGGTTGGTACTGTTTTTATAACTTCTTTAACTATGCTTTCTATATTATCTATAAATATATACATAGAGATTTTTAATGTATGAATGCTTAAAAAATGCAATCACCTTCACTTTTTACAGAGAGAAGTTTTTTTTTATATAAGAAAACATTTTAAACAATTAAGGAAAATTTTGTACACGTAAATATATGCTGTTACAACATGCACAATATAGTCCCATAAACCATTCTAAATATCAACACAATAAACATTTATTATTAGACAGCTGTTGGCCTGCGGATACAAATTTAAAGTACAAATAAATATCTTGGAGAAACTAGTGTTTAGGACGTTTGCCTATGGGTTTTAAATCAAATCGTAAATGACGTAAAAAAACATTATAGTTTTTTATTTTGGCATTCGCACAATATTCTTGGGCTAATAATGATATTTTTTCGTTGAATCCAGCTGGACGTGATTTATTGATTGATTCCTTAGGGAACATCACCAATTGTGTTTGAATTTAGAACGAACTGGCCGCCGTCAGAAATAGCGAGTACTTTTTTCGATTTCAGTATATCATGATAATTCCAATACTGGATGTAAGCTGCTTTTTGATTAGACGTTACAAAAAGTTTACACATCGATAAATCCAACTTGATGACATCACACAAAATATTCATACGCCGGCAATATAG
>JAULBM010291069.1:0-15701 GCA_032357055.1 Geukensia granosissima | reverse complement strand
TGGGTTACCTCTGGTCCCCTATAGATACATACATATAGAAATAACATTGGGTTACCTCTGGTCCCCTATAGATACATGCATATAGATGTAACATCGGGTTACCTCTGGCCCCCTGTAGATACATACATATAGATATAACATTGGGTTACCTCTGGTCCCCTATAGATACATACATATAGAAATAACATTGGGTTACCTCTGGTCCCCTATAGATACATATAGATATAACATTGGGTTACCCCTGGTCCCCTATAGATACATACATAAAGAAATAACATTGGGTTACCTCTGGTCCTGTATAGAAACATAGATATAACATTGGGTTACCTCTGGTCCCCTATAGACACATATATATTTCGTGTAATGACCTTTAGATGACTCCCAACAATAAAACATGCATGCGTAAACTCAGAAAAAATCCTACCTAAATGCTATAATAGATATCTGAAAAAGCAATGAAAGAGCACCACAAATGACATCGATTACTGTATATACATGAAAATGTTTTTTTAGTTTTAGATATTTTTCAATGCTGAGAACTGGAAAGGATCGAAATGGATGATATACAAGGTAAATGTCAGTCAGTATATACAAAGGGGTTGTTCATTGGAGAAGAAAATCAAAAAGTACAAAGTTCGTAGAACAAAGAGGACAAGACCAAAATAATACAAATAAAACTTCTAGAACCAAAAAAAATGAAAAAATGAAGCAAAACAGTAGATACAGGTTCTTCGGAAGAGTAATCAAACAATTTGACATCAAAACGTTCTTCCCTATATTAATCTCTTTTGTACACTTTTTAAATTGCTACCTTTCCATCTATAAAAAACTAAATCAAATCTACAGTTGATCTGCTTTCGTTTGTCAACGATGATCTTTCAAAAGATCTTATTATATGTAATTCTCATTTCAAACGATTGTTTAAAACAAATCCAAACAGTTTTGTTCTTAATGAAAGTATTTACATATCACACGAACAAACAATACTGATCTCGTGGCAAAAATGACAATAGTTAGACTGAATAATTGTTTGTGTGTTTTGGACAAATGAATGTTAAAATAATCAATGTATTACTTATTTCGTTTGTGGTTATAAACAATTACCTTTCTACGAGCATGGAGTTATTTTAAATCAGAGTCTTCTCTATTTCATCTATCTTTTCTACTGTACAAATGCAATATTTTAGCGTCTAAATTGCATTTAAGTTTATATTTATTATTATTATTTTTCTCCCCATGGACATTTTCATTTCATTTCAGACATAACAGATGCATTTGATTTTAATGACTTGTATTCATTGTCAACAGAGGAGAAGACAGAGTTATGGAAACTCCTAAGTTCATTCGGTCAAGGTGCCTTGGTGACTGAAACTGCATTAACAAGCAATAGAGGTATCGTTTATGATTTTTTTAAAACCTGCCATAGTACTGGGTAATTCGGACAGTCCTTTGCATAATTTTATAACTACACGTTAACTTAAACTTGTTAAATGTGTAACTTAGCATGATAACATATATTTAAAAATAAATCATGGTCAGAAATAAACCTCCTCACATAAAATTGTGAGAATGTATATAAAAATGAAAAAAAAAATTAAACAATCTTTAATTTGAATGCTGCATTATTAAATGTTCTCAACATCTTTTTATATTTATTTCAATTCCAGATTTTTCCTTGGAATGAAATATCATTTCCTAGGAGGTTATAGTAACCATCGCATCGAAGATCTACTGCTTCTGCTTCATGGAAATGTAACCACCTTTTATAAGTAAGTAAAATTATTGTAGATGGTGGACAAATCTACAGCATCAAACAGTTTTTAACTAGTGTTCATATCCAATAATCAGTCATCTGATACATCTGAAAAAAAATCAAACTAGTTTTACAAAGAAGTTTAGAAGCATTTCTTTCCCAATTTATCAACAGTTATAACACTGCATAATGTTCACATACATGTATCTACAGTTATAAAACAACTCTTTAAAATTGAACTGATAAAGCACTGGTATCACTGTATGGTTGTATATAACATAAGGTTTCCGTTTGTCATCTTTCATAGACTTTTCTATAATTAGAATACATTTGACAGTTAAACTTTATTTTTTGTCTAGTTATATGGATGAACTTGCCAAAAGTGGAAGGCTAAAAAATGTAAGAACACTGAAGGAACAGAAAGGAAAACTTGTGGCAGAAAATATGCTTATGGCTGGGATGGACAAATCCGTTCAATGGGTGACATCCACAGAATGCATAATACCATCACAAACAACAAGTGGAACATTCTACAATGTTGATATAGTTAATGTCACATGTGATTGTCCAGCATCTACTCAAGGAGGTACATGTTTATTCATATACATATAAACTCAGTTTCAGTTTGTGATGAATTATTTTTGCGAATAGCCAGCGTACATGACAAAGATAGTGTGAAAGCTGAAATCCTTTGTGATGATTTATTTTCATAATATTGAATTTTTCTTAAGAGAAGGAAAACTAATCTTCTGCAAAAATAAGTTTACAGAAAAATATATTATTTTTTTTATTTTCCTTTCTTTAACGTGAAGCAAGATAGTCATAGTTAAGGGAAATTATTAAGAAAGATTTTAAAATTAGGGCAGTGTTAAACAGACATTAAAGAAATCAATTCATCTCAATTAATATCAGAGATTTTAATTTTAAATTTACATTTTCACTTTTGTTTTCTTTTTATAGCATTACTAAGTTGTCCTATTAACTTAAAGTTACAAAAACATGACTAAGCTACTATTGTATCTGACGGTCAAGTAAAAAAACTAGGAAGTACTAGTGAAAGAAAGTCATGAAAAATCTATTCACATTTTATCAAGTAATTATCTGTTTTTCTTCAAATAAATCTAGTTTTTTATAAATAAGTGTATAGCATTATTTCCTTTAATCACACATTGCTGTTGAAATACACACACCTGCATCTTTTTTTATTTTTATAAATATCTCTTGTTTTCAATATAAATATATCATTATTTCAGGTATGTGCAAACATGTCCATCTTGCATTGTTGATTGCTGCCTCAAGAACAATTGACATTGAAATGGAACGCAGTTCCCAGGCTAACCAAATTTTTGAATCCCAGCAATACTTTCATGACAAGACTAATCACCAAATTGAGATCTTCTGTTTAAATTGCACTGTTTCATTTTTTAACTTAGAAACATATTCATGTTCATGTTTTGCTTATAGTCATGGCATAAAATGTGTTTGCTCTGAAGTTGCACAGAGGGTTGTTCCCCTGCCACATAACATCTCTGATACGAATGTAAATGACCATCAAGAACAAAATATATTATTGGCAGTAAGATTAACAACTGAAGAAAGCATAAAAAGAAAACTGGACCAAATAAATCTGTATATAAGCAGTCCACATTTTGAAGATGTTTCAGAGCAGAAAAAGAAAAGTGTACTGCAGAGCCTTGAAAAAGTGTATGCTATTTGCTACACATCAAATTTTACAAAAAAGAGCCGTAAAAGGAAACAGCATCCACTTATGCCAAACCGAAAAGGAAAGTTACAAAAGAAAGAAGACCATTCTTATTCTGTCCCTAAGAAAAATGTCAAAAAACACACAACAAGAAAGGTTAATGAAGATGGTAGTTTCAAAACAACAGGAAGACGCAAGGCAGCAATAAGAAAGACATTTCAATAGAAACCAGAGGATTTGTGTATCTGACTAAGAATTCCAATACTTTTTCATGCTAGGCAAAAACAGGATGTTCTGTTAATGCTCCATACTAGTGTAACCCTTTTTGTAATAAGTAAGTCTAAGAAATACCAAGGGGATATTCAAGGCAAAATAAAAACAAAAGTACCGACAATCTCCAGAGAATAACAAGGACAAGACCAATCCAATGCAAACACAACCTGTAAAACTAAAAACAAATGAACAACATGGACCCCATCAGAAATGGGGTATAGACAGGTGCTCGGTAAGAGTAATGAATGTACAAGTTTACCAATGTTATAATAATATGGAACATTTCACTATGATGTCCATTTGCTTCAATACATCACCTCTCATTAGCAACATTAAAACCAAGATACAGGAAGACCACTATTCATACATAGTAAATGGAATCACTGTTATCCAAACAAACCAAAATAAGTAGCCAAATTCAGCAGGATGGACATCAAATATGTGCATCTTAAGGGAAGAAACCTTTGTAATTTGAGGGGTTTAGAATGTTAATAAATACTTCAAATTTTTGTAAAAACTGCAAAATTTTGTAAAAACAATCTGTGGTAAAATTCATGTCAGATAAATCTGACTACTGGACTTGTGAGTACCCTCAGAGACCTCTCTGGTCCATCATCAGTAGCATTGACCCAGTGATGTTAAAAGTAAAACTTAAATATTCTTTAATCTCCATTTATTGGGATTTGCATATATGCAATGATTCCACACTGTGTTTTAAGAACACAGAGTCACAATACGCTATGATTTCACATTGTGTTTTAAGAACAAAAATTATTTGTGGGAAGAGTATTGTCATATTATTTTTGGTATATTTTAACATATTAACCATATTAGAATAGATTATTGTGGCCTTGTCTAAAACATATTCATAAATGTATGAAGCTAAAGAAGCTATTCAAAAGATATGATGTGATTTAAATGAGTAGTATCTGAGAAAAATGTTAGGAGAATGAACTTACCTTACAGCTAGGATTATATTGCAAATGGATATATTTAGTTTTACAAAATAGAAAGCAGCTGTGGTGCATACTTGTGGATAAAAGTGTGACTCCGTCTATTCATTATGAAATTATTGTGATGTTTCCATGATTTTGAAAAATATGGAGTAGAGTAGCAGTAATTAAAAGATGCATTTATCATTGTTTAACTTATTATAGAAAAAACACTGTTTTTGAGGTGCTCATGGGTGTATGAATGAGACCCAGCTCACTCATAAACTTTACATGAAGCCCTTTACTCACAGACTAAATGAAGGGCTTCGTGTAAAGTTTGAGAGTAAGTTGGTGAGTTCATACACCGATGAATGCCTCAAAAACAGCGTTTATTTCTTATAAATCCATTTTTTATCAAACATCTTAACTTTTTAAGCTTGCTATTTCATTCATATTAATGGACTAATGCGTCATTGATTCATACACCAACACCGTTCATCATAAAATGAACAAAAACAAGGTGAAGAAATACCAAGGGGATATTCAAGGCACAGGAAGAATGAATGTACCGACAAAATCCGGATAATGATAAATGCATCTTTAAATTATTTTACTCTACTCCATAAAATTGATAACCAATCAAATTTGACATTTCAATCAATATTGGAATTACATTATTTTACACTTTTGCAAGAAATGACAAAAACAATGTATTTCTGTTTACAGACAAATCCAAATAATAAATAAACACAATAGTTGCAGGAATAACAGTAATGTGATAACAGAGGGAAAAAATCCATACATAACTGTCTCTATATGCAATGCCACTCTAGCTCATGAAATTGTTTATACAATGTACTGATAGCAACCTTCTTGGAATAAAAGCATATATATAGGTTTCACAATGATTTAGAGTGGTTTACGATTTTTTATCAAATCGAGTTAGTTATTTTTCAAATTTAAGAAACGAGCTTCAGCGAGTTTCTTAAATTTGAAAAATAACTAACGAGATTTGATAAAAAATCGTAGACCACCCAAAATCATTGTGAAACCTTTTTCTCTAATGATCACAGTAACAACAAAAGATATATCAACAGCTGACCTAGTTTCACCATTAATGAATGGCGGAGTGATTTTTGTTGACTTTTCGTCGCGAGTGCTCTGACGTCATTTATGTGGGGTTTTCTTTCTTTGTCGAAATCTTATTGTTTGCGTTCACATTTCGATTAAATAAATAAAAAAAGCTGTTAAAGGTCGTGCATTAACGAGATATTATCAATGGATATTAAAATAAGAGCATATAAATGATCTATTTTTTGGGGGGACTAACCGGAAGCAATAGTGATGCGGTCACAGAAAACATGGCTTGATTGAAAACAATTTGTTAAATGACAATTTTACTGACAGTGTAACAACACAAATAAATCAACAAATATATAATGACAACAAGATGGTAAGTTCATTTAGAGTCGGAAGTCATATAAAATAACGTTAAAATCCAACGGACGATTGAATTCCGTGAATTTTTAGGTGTCACGCGCTTGTGACCAATAAAAAGGAAGCAATTTAGTTATGACATATGAGATACACAAAAAAATCACGTCGTACGAGAAATAGATAAAATGCGCCGATCATTAGAGAAATATATATATGTTTCCCAATCCCATTAATTAATTTGTATAATGTAAATAATATATGAATATTGTTATTTGTGATTTATGTTCAAGTAAATCTGTTCAATAAAATATGTTTAAACTAAACTATATATATATCAACACTAACCTGGAAGCATAGTTTCGAGTGTTCTCCAGAACGCCTCAAACATCTTTCCGTGCATGGCCACATTTATGTCCGTTTTGTTTATACTTTTAATAAGATTTTCCATTATTTCCCTGTTTGAATAGTTTTAATAATATTATTAATCTGAGAGCACTAATTTAAATGGATAATAAAAATTGAATTATTTATATATTTCATTATATGTAACTCCTGTTTTACAATTAGCTGCTCCTAAGTTATAAATAAAGTATTCAACTGAACTGAATTGGTTACCTGTGGTCCCTTAAAAAACATTGTTAGGTTACCCCTGGTCCCCTATAGTAACTTCAACATATAGACATTAAGTTACCCCTGGTCCCCTATAACGTGCACATATAAAAATTAGGGTATCTCTGGTAACATTAAGTATCTTACATATAGAGATATTAATTGGCAATGCCTGGTTTCCTATAGTATCCTACATATAGAAAATAACAGAAGCTTACTCTGTTGAACATGCACTTATACAGCAACATTTGTCAACTTCAGTATATTACACAAAGAAATCGCTTTCCTGTCAAAGTTATCATATATAAATAAATTTTGGAAGCCCCTGACCCCCTTAATAACTTGCATTATAAGGATAACAGTTGGTTACTTCTGGTCCCTTTAAGACGTTTTAAACATAAATATCATTGGTTGCCATTGGACCCCTATAGTATTTTGCATATAGGAAATAATTATGGTTTTCTTGTCCTTTATAGAAAATACATATAGGAAAAAGTATTTGCTTATCTCTTCTCCCCCTATTATATATTACAAATTTAATTAAAATTCAACTATTGGTATATTATAGAATATCTTATACAGGCAAAACAGTGTAATCTGTTATTGCCAAGAGATGATACTTTGAATGGTTCTTAACCTTCATTAGAAGGTTTGCTACAATCCATCTATATGTTTTTGCCTTTTATATTAAACATTTCATACACTTACTTTGTTTTCTCAATTTGTCCAGCCTTCTGTGCTGGTGTCCCGTCCAGACTTTCCAACAAATCTGATTTTATTTTTTCCTTGTCTATTACCGTCTCGGATAACTCCATCAAGGAATTTGCCTGATATTCTACATCCCCTATGAGAGAGGATATAACAAATGTACTTATATCATATGAACAATTCTAATGTATTGTCTTATTTTAAATTGCAATATACACTTTAAGTCTGTGCAATCAAACTGCCATCACTTAGCTTTTGTTATAATCCATCAATTAATTAGCGTTATTCTACTGAAGTATGTTCATCAAAAGTTTGATCAACTTGTTTGATACTTTAGTCACAAATTTGCTCCCACATAACAAATAAGTTTCAAAATTAAGAAGATTTAATTGGACACTGTGATAAACACAATTAAATAATTTGTAGCCTCTGGCTTGTCACCTGATTTTATTCTGAATTTATTTCACTGAATGTCCAGTAAAAACCCAAGTTCCGGTAATTTGAAACTCCACCTTCTTTATTGTTTATTTGGTGTCAACCTTTTTTGTTTACATTTTATCAAACTTACAAACCAACTAGCAAGCAACCTAAACAAACCTAAACAAAATTTTGATGAACACACTTCAGTGTAACCGCTCTAATGACAAAATGCAACCTATTAATTGAAAATATTTGTTTGATTCAAATTAACTTATAACTTATTCTACTTAAAAATCAGTGCATTATTACGATCAACAATTTATTACAAAAAAATCATTAAAATCACTTTTAATGTAATCATTATTTTTTGTAAACTTTCACTTACAAACTTTTAATTCTTCTGATTTTAGAGATTTTAGTTTTCTTTTCATTATGTTGGTTTTCTTGTGTTATCTGTTTTAATGGATTCCTCCTCAACCCCTCCTTTTTCAACAGTATCTGTTAGCTTTGGAAGACATATATGTCAACTTTATTTTTATATGCTGTTTTGTTTCCATCTTATCAAGCCCTCTCATGAGACAGATAAATTTTCAGAAAGTTTTTTAAGGATTTTTGCCAATAAATTGAACATTTTAATACCAACATAAGTTGTCTGTTGAGGATTTACTTTGAGATCAACTGTGGCATCATAACAACATTTTTATGAGACTGTTACCTTCTGTCAATAATGACCAGCCTGAAGTTACTGGTTTGCTGGTTGTCTGCGGTTTTGGTACAAGGCTCATTAGTTTTCTTAATTTATTCCTATTTTGGGGAACCTTCGTCGAATTCCCCAGACAAAGGTAGTCCCCCAATTGTGTTAATGTCATTTTTTCTGGCCCTTGCATCCTGGATATCATTTCTTCGCCTTTTATAATATGAATTAATTTCTGCTCGGCCTTGTTGCTTTTAACCGAGTGCAACTTACTCGTTACAGCTCTAATATCTGAAAGGCAGAACAGCAAGTATACGGTCTCTTTAATTTATAGATCATATACACTACATGTGTGCATCTTGATTTTCAACTATCATATAGATTACACACTAATCAATGAATATGCCATCGAGACTTTTCATTCCAGCTTTTTGGTCATTATTTACTTAAGGTTTGCTGTATTTTACAGAATTTTGTTATGCTATTTTGTATGTAAAGGACAATGTGCGATAAGGGCCTTATTTGGCCTAAAATTTCAGTGAAGTTTCAAGTAAAAAATCAAGAGTTTCTTTTTCTATGCATATGTTTGTAAAGGTCCTGTTAAAAGAAAAAAATATCACTTCAGAACCCATGACATCATACTAGGTATAATTCGGACTTCATTGTAAGCAACTTCTGAGGATTTTGTCAGAAATATAACAAATTTGGCGTATTTTCTTACTGTTTATTTTGATCGGAAATATGGAGCCAATTCAAGTACCAAGTAGATAATTTACTACTACAGTTTACTTGTATGATCAAACTGAACCTCTGTTATGAATATTTATTTCGTACTTGCATGCGCTCTATATTTCCTGCAGAGAAAAAGTAGTTACGGTTGATAAACTATGACCGTGCTCCTTGTTCAATACCTATTTCTCTATCAGTTTCTATAACTGCAAGTACCTATTATAAAAACACCTTCAATCAATTTTCTTTTCAGCTGTTCAACAGCAGTATCTGGTCATTTAAATCTACAACTGACAATTCAGTTTACCTGAGATTTGTCCATTGATTTGTATAGTAAAAGTAATGTGGTCACACCTGAGTAGCTATAGATTTAAATGACCAGGTACTGCTGTTGAATAGCTGAAAAGAAAATTGATTGAAGGTGTTTTTAAAATAGGTACTTGCAGTTTTAGAAACTGATAGAGAAATAGGTATTGAACAAGGAGCACTGTCATAGTTTATCGACTATAAAAATAGACAAACTTTTTCCATTTTTCGGCAAAATGCCCAATTTGATCCATCTTAGAATTAAAATATAGGTCAATATGCAGTTCTATTTGAGAAATATTTGTGTGTTTTGAAACCTCAGAAATAAAATTATTAAAATCAATGAAACACTTTGTGTTATTTTAATAGTAATCATTAGTAATTTTAAAAAATAATCTATAAGTTTTGTCCATAACATTTGAAAAACTTAGCTGAACATGTCATAATGTAAAATTTTTTTCTCAAATAAGAATAATATGATATCCTTTGTTCATGTGAAATGAGCAAAATTGTCATAATCACTTGAAATTTACAAGCGAAAAGCAATTGATCAAATGATAACATGACAAATCACAAACATGGTGATTATTTAAAGAAATCACACATTACATATATAATCATGAAAATTCACATTATAACTAGAAAACTGACTGAGTCAGGCAGGGCCCCGCTGAGGCAAGGCCTCTCAGAACTTCAAACAAAGGGAAAGTGCTAGCAGAAATATGAGTTCCACATCCGTGATTTATATCTCACAAAGCATTCCCTTAATGTACCTTGTGTAAAAGCTGACAAATCTTTAACGGAAATATTAATGATGAACAGAAATCCAAGTTTCAGTAAACAGGAAGTGGATGTCCGGCAAATCTGAAAATCCCTTACACCATACAACTCATCCTTATAAAGCTGCATTCCAAATATCAAATCATTCCCTTGTGTAGAAGCGGAGAAATGTTTGACGGAAAATATTGTTGATGAAAAGAAGCTGAAGTTTCGGTAAACAGGAAGTGGATGTCCGGCAGATCTGAAAATCACTAACACATTACAACTTATCCATATAAAGCTCAGTACCAAATATCAAATCATTCCCTTGTGTAGAAGCTGAGAAATATTTGACGGAAAATTGTTGACAGACAAAAATCCTAGTTTTCGGTAAACAGGAAGTGGACATTTGGCTGACCTGAAAATCGCTTACACGGTACAACTTATCCTTATAAACCTCCACAGCAAATATAAATTCATTCCCTTGTATAGAAGCTGAGAAATCTTTGACCGAAAAAATTGTGGATGGACGGACGGACGGACAGACGGACAGTGTGAAAACTATAGGGCACCCGCATCTCGATGCGGGGCCCTAATTATAGTGTTTTTGCTCATTTCACATGAATTTAACATAGTTTTATTTGAGCATGCATGAAACATACTTGTAGAAAATTGCATGTTTAAACTAGCCAGCAAAGGGTTATCAGGTATGTTTCATATCCCTTAACTGTTCAGAAACATTCAGTACTTTTGTGATTCAGTTTCAAATTTACATACTTGCACTTTTCAGGTCATCTAACGTATCAATAGTGTCCCAATCTTTGACTGAGGTTGCCTCTGTTTAAGAAAAAAAAAACAAATTTGTAAATAAAAAAATATTTTTACCTTTCTTGGCTCGCATATACATATAGGTACTGTACAGTTTTAAAAGCCCTTAGGCCATCCTTAAACAATTTTTAGTTTCCTGTAACCTGCCACAAACCTTAGATGCTGTTCACATTTATTTTGTCATTATTTTGCTCAGAAAAATAGTAAACCAAGAGTCAAATATGTGTTAATAAATATTTCTATTTGTCCTAGTCAGCAATATATGAAAATGTTTTATTTGTACATATCAATGATTACATGTAAATGTGTAAATATGCAGTGTCTTAATATTGAAGCTTGCTTGTTGAAACAACACGAACAATTTGTCTATTTAAGGTGACTCAGTACCTGTTCTACACCGCATAGTCTACTATGAGGTCATGCTATTATTTTCACATTGTGACGTCGACCAATTTTTATGATGGCCGCTATAAGCCGTAGAATTCCGTGGCATGACTTTATCAAATTAACCGTTTGGAAATAACATTCTATATCAAATTCTGAAGGATTTTTTAGGAAAGTGAAGAGTCCACTTACAATTTCTACAATTGTAGTTTTAATGTATTCTCTCACAATTTTTCATCTTATAAATAAAGCCCTTAAATTGTGTAGAAAATTAAACTTTGCATCTTTCGATATGGCAGGAAATTTACAAATCAGGGTTGAAAAAATGGAAAATATTTTCCTTAGAAGCCTGATGACAGTATGTTTTCTTTGTGGAAGTAAAACAAATTAATAATACTCACGGATATTTTTCAATGTTTTCTGCATTTTTCCTTCTAAAATAAAAGGTAAGGTACTTTGTGGTTCAAAGATTCAAAGTCATGATGGTAAAAAATGATAGGAAACTGTGACAATATGTATAAAAATATAAATGTAAATGTAGAGTGTAATTAAACATTTCAGTGTTCACCTGATATTTTGGAAAGTTCTGACAATGATTTGTTATAAACATGAAGATTTCAGTTGATGACATGCAATAAAATGCATTGTCAACATATCAAACGGGATTTGATCTAGATTCTGAACAAAGATATAGAACATTAGACTCAAAGGCATTAAAACAAGCCAAACTTTGCATTATTCCTTAGGCTTAAAATAGAACAAATCAAATGCCATCTAATGCACCATATATATTATCTTGTTAGGCCTAAAAAATAGTTTTTTTGACAATAAAAAGGGCATACAACACTTTTAAGTACCTTCCTCTGTAACTTGTGTGTTTTTTTCGTCCTCTGGTGTCTAAAAAATGAGAAAATGAAAATTTATTCAGATGGACTGGAATAATAAACAAAAGCAGCTGCTTGATCTTTTATTTTAGGCCAAAAACTCTGCCATTGCATTATATTTACTTATGTTATATAATTTTAAATGAGGTTGTAATTTTATATTGTCACAGATTTCTTAACAATTGTTCTATGCGTAGAAATTAAAACTTACATTTTCCTCTAGTAGTTCACCATCTGCAGTCATCTTGCCTGAAACAAGTACCAAAATGATTGGCATTTAAAGAGTCTGGGTTCAATAATTAATTTTTTTCTATATGATTATCACACATCTGATTGTCTATAATCCAAACCAAAATGTTCTATTCACTTGACTGCAAGTATAATTTGGGACATAGTCTATAATTAACTCTGCTATAAAAAAGACAAATTTAAAGCTGTAAATTTATTTCGAGGAGTTCTATCTCATCAATAATAGTTTAGCCCACAACGCATACAGGCCCATATTCATAAATAAGAAAAAAATCTAGAATCTAAATACATTTCTGAACACATCTAGAAAAGATTAATGGTATGTGTAAAGCAATAATGAAAATAAAGCAGTTGTTCAAATGAGATAGAAACTTAGAATAGAATGTGTCCATTTGTGTATCACATATTTTACTTTCAATGCACTGATTAAAAATCTGTTTTCTTGACAACAAGATTGGGGTGTGATCTAACCAATGATTATCTCAAGTTGTCGACTTCATTACAAACAGTACACTAGTGTTGTACAAATGTGTTTAGTTGTGTTATGCTGTATAAAACTTGCTTCAAGTCATTACCTCCGATCAGGAACAATTAATTCAGGAGACATGAATACCAATATACAAAAATGTGCAAGCAAAAATAAAATATTTAAATATATTTCTTAATAGTCCATAAAAATCTAAATGTACAACATAATTGACATCAGCTCGGAAGGGTTAGCGTTAGGTATAAAAATATTGTTTTATTTCATAAATTTTTGTGCGGCAACATTCCAGAAGCGCCTGCATATGGAGTGTATATTTCACAGCTCATTCGTTACTCCAGAGCTTGCGACATTTATGAAGACTTCATAGGTAGGGCACGGTTGCTGACACAAAAGCTGCTCAATCAGGGGTATGTTGCTCCTAAGTTAAAGTCATCCCTCTTAAAGTTTTATGGACGTCATCATGATTTGGTTGACAGGTATGATAAAACCATTACCCAAATGAAAGAAGATCTGTTCCCTTGATGTCCCTTCCTCTTACATAATTTGACGTGGACAACATGGCAGGTGCCCTGCAGGAAGCAGAGACTGCTTACTCTTCCGGAGCATCTGAGTCTACCCCCGGTTTTTGGTGGGTCCATGTTGTTCATTTGTTTTTAGTTTTGCATGTTGTGTTTGTCGTGTTGGTTTTGTCCTTGTTGTTCTCTGGAGTTTGTCGGTACATTCATTCTTTCTGTGCCTTGAATATCCCCTTGGTATTTCTTCACCTTACTTATGGACACATGTACACATGAAGGAACAACAAAAATACAGCAATTATTTAAATCTGATAGAAAATAAGAATGCTACTGTAACAAACCTTCCCTGTTGGTATCAGTGGCTAGTTCTTCGACTTGTGTCTACAAAAAAAAGGAAAATAAACATCAGTTCAGATGACCTCAGCTGAAACAACTCATTGACCTGACAACAGGAAATAAAACTTATCCTTTCAGACATGATAACAGGGTTATATAGATATAACATTGGGTTACCTCTGGTCCCTTATATAAACATACATATAGATATAACATCGGGTCACCTCTGGTCCCCTATAGATACATATATAGAAATAACATTGGGTTACCTCTGGTCCCCTATAGATACATATAGAAATAACATTGGGTTACCTCTGGTCCCCTATAGATACATACATATAGATACAACATTGGGTTACCTCTGGTCCCCTATAGATACATACATATAGATATAACATTGGGTTACCTCTGGTCCCCTATAGATACATACATATAGATATAACATTGGGTTACCTCTGGTCCCCTACAGATACATATATGAAGAGAATCCAACTTACGTTTTCAACTGGTTCAATAACATCTGAAACCATCTTGCCTAAAAAAATACAAAAGATGCTTGAAATTATAGAAATATGGATCAATCGTTAGCTTGTGGTCGAATATGTGTATCACACATTTTACTTTCAATGCACTGATTAAAAAATCCCTTTTTTACTGGAACTAAAAGATGATTATCTCGAGTTGTCGAGTTCATTACAAATTGTACACTAGTGTTGTACAAATGTGATCAGTTGTGTTATCCTGTAAACTTGTTTCAAGCAGTTACCTCCCATCATAAAAAAAATGAGTAAGCCCCAAAAAATTATATATTAAATAAATTTCTGAAAAGTCTATAAAGATCTAAATCTACAGCAGAATTGACATCAGCTCGGGAGGTAAAAAAATTATATAACTTTATTGTATGCTTGTCAGTCATTAAATGTGACAGCTAAGAATGGTATGAGTAAATAATATTTAAAAAAAAACAATTGTTTGAATGAAATATAAAATGTAGAAAAATACAGACTACTCTTACAAACCTTTCCCTTTGGCTTTGGTGGTTACTTTTCCCACTTGTGTCTATAAAAAAAGGAAAATAAACATCAGTTCAGATGACCTTAGCTCCATCAACTCATTGACCTGACAACAGGAAATAAAACTTGTCCTTTCAGACACAATAATAAAGTTACCCCTGATTCTCATTAGAATATTACATATAGATATATCATTGGGTTACCTCAGGTCCTCGACAGGTACACATACATATTGATATAACATTGTTTTACCCCTGGCCCCCTATAGATACATACATATAGATATAACATTGGGTTACCTCTGGTCCTCTAAAGATACATCTATTTAGATATAACATTGGGTTACCTCTGGTCCCCTATAGATACATATATATATAGCTATAACATTGGGTTACCTCTGGTCCCCTATAGATACATACATATAAATATAACATTGGGTTATCTCTGGTCCCCTATAGATACATCTATTTAGATATAACATTGGGTTACCTCTGGTCCCCTACAGATACATATATATAGATATGACATGAAGAGAATCCAACTTACGTGTTCGACTGGTTCAATAACATCTGAAACCGTCTTGCCTAAAAAAATACAAAAAAATGATTGAAATTATAGAAATATGGATCAATCGTTAGCTTGTGGTCGAATATGTGTATCACACATTTTACTTTCAATGCACT
>JAULBM010291059.1:0-15702 GCA_032357055.1 Geukensia granosissima | reverse complement strand
AGTGTAAAGCACTACATATTTATGACAGTCTTTTAAAAAGCTATTTATTTTCAAATTGAGTAGCGAACATCCTTAAACCCCAAACAAACAAAACAAAAAGCAATACAAGATGTTATTAGGTACAGATATATCTTGCCCTTTTTGGGTAATTTGATTTCTGTTTGGAACATCAGTAATTTTTACTGCTGGAATATTGGATCCTTATAATTTGATATTCACAATTCTTATTACAAATAATTTCTAAAGTGTGGATGAGATTTCTCTCCTGAGAGATACAGAATATATGGAGTATTAATGATTTTTTTCTAAATACTTAACAATAGGATGAGCTGTAGTTAAAAAATGCCAAACACTATAATAAAATGTAAAAAAATCAAACACTATGATAAGAAAAAATACCAAACACTATGATAAGTAAAAAAATAGCAAATACTTTGATAAAATGTAAAAATGGCAAACACTATTATAAAATGTACTGATTTTCTCTTTCATTTACCAAAGGGTTAAAGTGGGCAAAATTTAATTTTGCCTGATATTGAAAATTGTTTTTTCATTGGATTTTGATGTTTGTTTTCTATTTGATTTTTCTCTGTCTCCAAATTATTTCAGTAGAAGAGGTCCAAGTGGGCAAAAATGATATGGGAATTTTTTATTTTTATTCTGATTTTGATGTGGTTTTTGCAAATCATTCCTTATGAAAAATGAAGCAAAAGTAATGCCAGTTTCGAGGAAAAAGGGGTCAAAATGATCACTGGTTGAGTCATACTGTGTCCAGCAAAATACTATGTCCACACTTTCTTAGATGTTAACTCCATTTGTTCACCTTTCACATTTCAAAGCACTGCAGCTGTATCATGCTGCACTTGCCAAGCACCTCAGTTAATCCCAAGACCATTTGAAAGCAGCCAGAACTGTTGACCTTATAAGGATATGGATTATAGCCTGAACAAGGTCAAAGTTGAGTGCTTTTATAACATTTAAGTCTTTTATTGTTGGGTATTGATAAACAAATTTAATCACATATTGAAGTAGGTTTAAATTCAAGCCACCTATTTTTCTTTATTATATCTGTGCAATAATAATAATTTTAATAGGAAATCAGATTATATTCTTCAGGAAACGGCTACATGTACTCCGGCAAACTTACTTAAAATACTTTTCCTGGTGACAGGAAAGTTCCTTCATATCTGTTGAAGTGATCTAACTTATTTGATTACAAGTTTGATCAACTGGAAACAAATACTACCTACTGTAAATAGGGTTAACAAGTTGATCTAATTCCTCTTTCATTAAGGAAGGTATATTTAGATCATCAATTTTTAAGGGACTTTTTCAGATTTTTCAAGGATATATCATTTAACTTTCAAGTTATATGGAATATTTATTACTATCAAAAAAAAGAAAAAACGATCGAATCATTAGCTTGCAGGTGGATGTATTTTGAATGAATTTAAATTTAAATCATTAGTTTTTGTCAGAATTTGGCAATGTTCTGTGTTCTGCACACCTTGAAGCTGATTATATAACTACCTGGATATATGATATATTTTATAAAGGTCGCACAAGGTCACCAGCTGGAATTGATTACATTATTGATAAGGTTGGCTATGGTTGGTAGGTTACTAGTGTAAACTGAAGCATAGTTCAAAACAATTGTTTTAATTTCCTTTGTCAGTTAGTGGTTGATTGGAATTTTATCTATATAAGAACACTTAATGGATGCAGCTGTAGTGAACAGAGAAACACTCCCTGATGAGTATTGGCAATAAATTTTTCTATAAATTGGATACAAAAATGAACTAATTATAGGTGATTGATTATTGACTCTACATTCCTGAGTTGCCATATTCAATTTAATATCACATTTTCACAACTTTTTCAATATGATGGAATGAAAGGATAAGCTTTATTCTTATTGGATTAAAACGTGATATTATATCAAGTGAAAAAAACAAGAGAAAATGAAATACCTTGTGATCCAAGTATCAGTTTCAGATTAATTGTTATTTAGAAAATTGATCCATAGTGTATTTAAAATTTAATGCTTTAAATTGAGCCTATTTTACTGGCTTTGTAAATTTGACATAAACATACATACATCTATTGTAATATACCTGAGGTAAGGATAATTGTAAGATACACAAGCACAATTGTTTTGAATGAGTTAACTAGATATTAAAAAATTGACTGTCTATTTAAAAATGGATGTGTATTCCCTAATGAACTTGTGCCAAATTTTGTGTGAATAAGAAAAAGTTCCTTGTATAGTGTTCAGTGGAATGTAAAGAATTTTATTGTGATAGGATTTTGGGATATTTTGATTAGGAAGATGCATTGGTCAGAATTACATTGTCAAGATAATAGTCAAAATTAGATATCTTGTGTTATTGACCTAAATTGGCCTAATTTAAATTTTAATGCGGTATATAAAGACCTTTTACTTATACCTGAAGTTAACCAATCAATACAAGTATTTAGTTTGCTGTGCATTTTTATGGTTCGATATAGATAATAAATGCCAAAACCGTGAAGGTAGTTCTACCTATATGACGTAGGATATATAGGACATAGGATATTGTATTTGACAAAGTTAGCCAAGGATTAGTAGAGGATTACTGATACTGACATTGTTAATATCATTTTGCTAATGATGAAGAAACAGTGAAGTTACCTGCAGAGGGAAATTATCTTATATTCTTTAAAAGTTGTCAGATGTATTGGATGGTGTTGAAATGGACTATCTAACATGACCAATCATTTATATTTGATTCTAAGTTTTGGATCATTAAAAAATTATTTTTACACTTAGTGAAGGAGTAATATTAAACAATTTAACCATGAGCAATTTTTTGAATGTGCCTGAAACCAGTAGACTCAAACATAGAAGGCGGTCACTGGCGACCCCTGGGGCATTAATTACTATTCCGGATAATGACAAACCGATGGAATTTCATAATGATGAAAATTTTGATGATGCTGCATTACGTAAAATGATACAAAAACAGAATAAAAGGCGTGGATCCTGCCCTTTGAATCCTAAGGTAAGACTCATGATTACTTTTATTTTACCGGATTCTTGGTTTTACATTACATTTTTGCTGAAATAGATTCCTTGTGTTATTTTGAGGGGGCTGACCTGGCATATTCTGATAGTGCCCCTAACCAGTTGAGTTTCTTATGGTTTTCCTAAATTGTGGGGAAATGTTGAATTTTACATGTTACATCCTTGAATCTACAGCGTATGTATTGTACTGATCCTAATGCAGTTTCGTTAAGGCCACTTCAAGTTTATTTGTTTATCCACCTCAAACATAAATGTTGAGCTTAAAAGTGTAACTGTGTCCTCTATATCTAATAAGTATTGAGTTTTAATATCATGTCTGACAATTTCAATGTTAGGGAAAAACGCAGAGTTGAATTGTATGCAAGTGTTAGAATGAAATTGAAAATTTATGGTGGGAATTTTTTTCTCAGAGATGAGAAAAGCTCTGGATGAGAAACTATATATTATCTTAATTTGGCCTTACTGCACCTCTGTAATTGCATGACAGTTTTTATCAATGTCAATGTTGCATATCTCATTGACCTTGTGGTACATGTCTTGTTGCCCTATTTAGCTGTCTTTTTCTGTGAC
Organism: Geukensia granosissima; assembly: GCA_032357055.1. Taxonomy (NCBI): domain Eukaryota; kingdom Metazoa; phylum Mollusca; class Bivalvia; order Mytilida; family Mytilidae; genus Geukensia; species Geukensia granosissima. The sequence continues at coordinate 12,068 of JAULBM010291059.1, read as the reverse complement.
TTTGGAGTCCCAACATCTCTTTCAGTGTGGTTAGCACTTTTATTGAAATGAACCAATATGAAATGTATGCCAGAAAGACACAATCCATATCTTACATACATTATAACACTAATAATCAATAGTCAAATTTTACTGTGTGTAAAGAGTTTTCCTAGATTTCCCTTATTAGACATGCTCACTAGCTAGCTAGGGGCCAAAAATAGAAAGATCAGTCAAATTATATGAATTTTCAGTTACAATCAAGGACCAAATGAAATATACGGTTATGCCAATGAGCCAGATGATAACATTCAAGGAATTTTACAAATTACAATGTTAGAAAAATGTAAACTGTATCTTTGTACATTTTGTAATGTTTCTTTGACTATCTTCTTATTGCAAGACTGCTTCATAGTTGGCAAGCTTTCACATTTTTTCTTGGATGGAAAGACCTTAAAGTTGATCATGCCAGACTTTTAACTCTTGAAAGGAAAAAGACCTCTTGCTTAACACAACTTTTAGAGGCATTGGAGTGTACCTTTCCTTCGCATATAATGGTTGGAAATTAGGGCCACGATGAAAATTGATTGATTGAATGTTGCTGAACATCATGCCTAATCAGAATGAGAGCATATTAATGATGAGTGAGCTCTGCTTTGTACTTGACAGACACACTCAGCCAGATGTTCAACATTCTAGCTCTCAAAAGCAACAATTAGCCAGAAGAAAAGCTATAACTAGACACATTATTCTGTCTCTGGGCCAACCAGTCTTTGCTTTTACTTCTAAATTTTGTGTGCTTAGCAGAGAAGCAAGGAATACCCATTTTAATGTCTTTGGTTTGACTTAGTGGGTGGGGATCAAGCCCAAGACCTTCAGCCCTCCAGTTAATTTAATTTTTTTTTATTTGACCTGACTGAGGATCGAAGCCACAACCTGACCTTCCACATTCTTACCATTACACCACTGTAGGGGTGTAAAGAAAATAATTTATTTTTGTCAATGTTGTTTTACACTATAATGTTGTCTGTTCGGTTATAGCAATCGGTGTCTTCTTCTTGACATGTTTAGTATCATAAAACATCACATAGCTGAAGATTCACAAAATAGTTCAATGATGTTATGCATTCCATCATTTCTCCAAATATTAAAGTTTAAAAAGTTCTTAAGTGTTTTATGATTTGTTACATGTACATTTTTGAAAATTTTTAGGTTATAACAGTATAATTTACGTACACACAATTTTTTAGGTGATTTAGAGCTTTTCACAAAGAGAGGTGGTATTCGACCCTTGTTTAAGACCTTGAGGAGACATCTTGATTTGTAAATTCCCTCTGTTATTCCCTGTTTTTCTATTCTCTCTGACATTAACCCCATATCTTCATTGGCGCAAATATTATATATATATATACTTAATAAAACATGACACAATAGGTAAAGTTGTTTCAACTTCCTGAATCTTACCAACAAATCAATTGAATCAATATCTTAACTTCTCACAATTTTTTGCTCAAATGGAGCGTAATGCCTCTATTTCCATTATGTAGTAATGTTGATTTGAGTGGAGTCCTGGATTGGAATGGTTTTACTCAAAATTTTCAAATTCTTCAATTGTTTTCAGAAGTTGAGATGATTTTTAAGTCATTCCAGCCCCACTAGGCTCATCATCTATAAACCATCCCCAAAATCAGACCCCGGAATGGAAAGTGAAATAAAACTCAAACTAAATTGTCTGAAATGTGACAATTGTTTACATAGTACTTTTTATTTTATCTAAAGTGGAACAAATTTATCAGTGTACCATTGAGACTTTTCAAATCTTGCTTTTATACATATATAGGTTTTCCCAGGTCAAATATATATTTTAATCTAAGTCTGATAGCCTGTGGGGGATTTCGCTATGTAAATAATAATTGTTTAAGGTAATTTTTGTGTTGTTGGCTAGTCTGGGCCTGTTCACACAAGGATAAGCTTAATCTGGATTAACTAATGCCAGACCACAGGAACTCCATATTGCACTACTGTTGGATCTGTGGATTAACTTAATCCAGATTAAAACTGAACATGTAGAAATCAGAAGAATATCAGTAAAGTTACTTATAGAAATCACATTTGCAGTCACACTACAGTTTAATTTAGATTAACTTGATCTTGATTAACCTAATGCAGATTAAATATAAAAATAGGAGATATAGCATGATTGGCCATTAGATAGTCATCCACAAAATAGTTAATCCAGATTAAATAAAACCTTGTGTGTATACAAATAGATAGTCACCCACAAAATAGTTAATCCAGATTAAATAAAACCTTGTGTGTATACAATTTAATTTCATTTAATCCACATTTACCTGAGTTAATGTGGATTAACTTTTGTAGTTAGAACAGGCCCTATAACATAATTGTTTGGATGCTCAAAGGGGTTAAAATCAAAGTTTTATAGTCCTGAAAACTCAGAAAAATCTTACTGAACAATTATAAGAGCAAAGATTTTAAGTAACATATGGAAGTTTGGACTCCACAAATGTGCAGATTATTAAAAGTTTTATTTAAGCAAAAAATTGTTTTGTAAACTTTTATAAAACAGATGGATCGATGTTATTTGGCAGATTAATATACAGTTGAAATAAAAAAAATATGCAAAACTTTGGCAAATTTGGGTTTACATATATTTGACTTTGCTCATTAACAGACTTTGTCTATTTTCATGTCGTAGTTGTGCATTGATGCCTAAAAATTTAGCTGCTGATGTGTAAACATTTCATCGACCCAGCAATGTCCAGTATAAACCGGTCAATGTTTTTTTTGCAATAAAGCCAAATACTGATTCGACCTAATTTATTTAAAATCCAGTCACAAGATCATGTCAAAGATTTCCCAATGTCATATCAACATATAAAAAACAAACAAGATGAAAATGTTTGAATAAAGCACATATGTTACAGGGGATAATCTTTATAATGCAGATTCCAATAAACTCTGTAATATATACAAGTCAATGGGTTCTATTGTGTATATTATTCAGACTCGAAGTACTTAAACACACTATAAAATAATAAGTCAAAGTGATTTTCTGCTCAATAAATCACAGGTTTATGGTTCATGTTAAAACACATGTAGCATCTCTTTTAAAATTGGTACAAGTCTACCTACTTTTTACATTGAGACCTGCCTTGAAAGGATTAGGCATAGGCTGTTATTGACTGTTTACAGTAAAAACCCTATGACAATGGATGACATTCACCAAAGACTCCTCTTTGGTGTTGCCACTGCCCTATGCAGGTATATCTACTTTGTGATATAAAAATAGGAGATGTGGCATGCTTGTCTATAAGACAGCCACCCACCAAAAACCAGGAGAATTTAAACTTCTACAGGTCCCATTATGGCCACAACAATGAACCAGAGTACATACCATTACAGAAGCTGTAAAAGGCCCCGAAATACAAAATGCGAAAATATTAATAAAACATGACAATCAACCTTTTCAGATTTTCTCGGAAAGCAATCAATTACCGCATGTCTTAGAAGACATGCCTTAACTGAATGTTCCTTTTGCTGAAATTTTCTTGAAAAACAACATCATAGAACAAAAAACCTTAAAGGTGAAGTGGTGACACTAAACTGGAGAAATGTGTGTGTGGTACCAATCGTAACTACTCCGCTATTTCCACTTTTCTATTGAAATATCTCTCGTACACAGAAAGAAGAAAATATTTCACTGGAAGCAAATTATGGTCATAACTACTGTAAAAAAAAAAGTCCCATATAATTTATATTCAGGCCTTATCACACTAAATGTTAATATATATTACTTCTAAACCAAACAAAAAGTGTGATGTCACAAGCTGTAGGTGTTGAATGTTTTTTTTCTTTTAAAAATTTTTTTTTCCATTTGTTGTTCCATTCAAAATCTGGAAACATCACAGACAACAATCTTTTTGTTATGCAATTGCGAATGACGTCATATTCCATTGTCAACAAAAACAATTTTTTTCGAATGGGAATTTGATTGTGACAGACGTCTTCTCACTTTACTCGTACAAAAAGAACACTGTAAAGGTATGTTTCAGTGTTCAATGCTTTTCCAAACACTTGCATTTACTGTTTGGATTTGCAAAGCAAAGGCATCCCCCATATTAATTATCCTTTACACTGAAATTTGACCAATCGTAAGTATTCGGTCATTTTCCTTTTCTCAAATAAACAGTTCCATTCCTACGCCTAATGTGTACGCCTAATGTGTACGAGGCTAATGGAGTGAGCAAGAATGGCCAAATAATTAGAATTGGCACTGGTACCTCTAACAACATTTTATGCTCTTTTTGCACTGATATTTCTAAAAGTTGACAGATTATATGCTTTATTTGGATGAAAATTAATTTGCAGTTAGGATTTTAATCTGCTTTTAGGAGATTTTTCAATTTTTCAGCCAGATTTTTAGCTATTCTAGCTAATTTATGAATTTGTAATTATTCAATGCTGTCTATTTTCTACCAAAGTCTTTCCAGAATGAGTATCTAGACTATTATTAACCATAAGCAGCCATTTATTCCAGGCAATTGGTCTGACACAATGTAAGGGTAGTTATATAATTGTTATCTTTTATGAATGCCTGTTGGAATGACATAACATTTTTATATCATTATATTATAGTTTATATTCAGTCTTATGTGACTTCCTGTTTTATATACCCATTGATTAGTGATTTATGGAGAAAACTTTAAAATGCCATGCAGTTTTTTTTTCTAAAATTAAATTATTTGCTTCAGATATTAAAAGATAGGGGACACTTGGGATAGACAACCTTCAATACCTCAAACAAATTCCAACAGTATAAAAATTTTTGACACAACGTTTTGGATTCTAAGTGTTTTCTAAGTATCATATATATCTAAATGGTTATGGTCAGCATAAAGTACAAAACAATCAAAAAGTCCAACTGATGAATTTTGATTAGATTTAGTGAAAGTGGTTAGCTATGTGACAATAGTGATGAGAAAAGAAAAAATAATAAAGATTGATAATAATTGCACTAAAAATTAAACTCTAACTGCTTCTTCACATGAGACAGTCATTTATATACCAAGTTGTCATTCTTATAAGGATTTAATGTTGAGCAATTTATCAAAAAAAACTTCTTGAAAAGTATTTGATGGGAATCATTTTATAGTTTTTTATTTAAACTATAACAGTGGAACTGTGTCTTGGACAGGTTAAAAAAGAAAATGAATTTCTTCTTTAATATCAACTGTATTTCATGTTGAACACAGTTGACTCTGATGTTCTATTTGATTTTTGCAACCCAAATATGTTAAAGGACTCATTGAATAAGAAAAGTTACAATAGGAAGCATTGCTAAGACAGGAAAAAGTGTTTGAGATACTCATTGTGTTTTAGCTTGACTTTTTATTTTCCTTAAAAAAAATCTTCTCCCTTTCCGTCAAATAATTATTGACAAAAATTTGGGGAGAAAACTTTACTTGAATTGCAACCCCAAACATCATTTGACACAACTTTAACTTGAGAGGTCAGTCTTGAATATCCTAGTATTTTACTGTTTACAGTGGAAAGTACAAATGAGCAAGTCTGGGGTACAAGATCAGATGTCTCACACAAACATAGGTGTCATTACACAAACATTTATGTCATCAAGGAAAGATTCTCTCTGTTGTTTCCATGGATATTTTACTTTACTGGACTAAAATTAGTCTTGAGTCAGTCCCATACCTGTTAACCTAATGAATGCTCAAAGAGGAGATCTGTTAACCTATGAAATGCTCAAAGAGTGAGATCTCCCTCTTTTCAGCTTTTCTAAGTGAGAGATTTTAAGTGACGACCTTTTTCCAGAAAGAAAAAGATCATTTGGCTAGAAATCCAGGTACACAGATAAGTCAAAGTCAGAAAATGTATAATATCTTGTTTTTCTACTATTGCCAATTAATTTTGAAAGGTGAGATTCCTAGATTTCACTTTATTCTCATAAAAAGGGAATGATTTGATCCCCTTTTTTACTCTGTTGGAGACTTGGATATTGGCAGGTGCTTCCTTAAAACTTGTTTTCTTGTTTTGAAGGCCAGATCATGAATTGATACCAGTGTAAACAAATAACATGATATATTTTGTTTACAAATTTCCAGTGGTTGATTTTTATATCTATATTTGGTAGATTTTACTGGTTTTTGTGACCTATAATATTTGTTTACACTGATAACACCATTCCAGGCTAATTTTAGAAGCTGAAAAGCTATTTTTAGTGACCGAATATTGATTAAATGGGACCAAACAAAATATTATAGGGTGGTCTTATTGTCCAAGGTCATATATCAGCATAAATTAACAGTTAACAAGAACACTATTTATGCCTGGAGTGGTACTGAATATCCTGGTCTGTAATGTGTTTTTCCAGTTCAAGATACATATTATGTAGATAGTTTTCAAAGAAACAAAATTGGTATTTGCATTGCCTTTATGGGTCAGCATCAAAGAGGCAAATCCAGGATTTTGGAAGGGACACTTGTCAACAGGTCAGGGTGGGGAGTTGGGGCCCAACTGAATCCATCCAGATCTGTGAGAGATTTATAAAAATAGGAGATGTGGCATGATTGTCCATGAGACAGCCACCCACCAAGTGACAAAAGTACAGGTCCCATTATGGCCTTCAACAATGAACCAGAGTCCATACCCTAATGGAAGCTGTAAAAGGCCCCGAAATACAAATTGTGAAACCATACATAAAACAAGACAATCGACCTAATCTAAAGCAAAAATTTTCTCTGATCTTGTAAGCTTGTGATCTGCCTCTTTGTTTTGAAGGGTGAGGGGAAGAGGATATTGATAAGTTCAACTCAACCCCCCCAGCCCCCATATATAACAATATGAGGGAGGTTTAGACAGTCCATGGCAAGTCAGGCTACCATAGATGTTAACTGTGAACCTGTACACCGTCAATAAATATTATAGGTGACGGATGTATAGTTATGACAGTATGTAATGAGATATTAGTACTTTAAGTATATTTACATTGTTTACAACCCTCAGACATATTTATATCTACTTATATACTGTAAACAGATAATCACTTACTAATTTGGGTTGTTGACCTTGTCGTATATTAGTCAGAGGTTAAACACACATAGTTGTGTTGCTTTCATCACAAGTCACTTGGTAGACACAACATCATTTTTAATAAACGGCTGTTCAAATTAAAACCTTACTTGGCAGAAATGTTAGGCAGGTGGTCCTTTACAAGATTTTTGAAATTGGTGCTGATCCAAAATTCATCATGGCTGCCAGGGCTAATTATGCATTCTGATTGGTCCAGTTTTCTAAAACATTCTCTTGTCAGAAAATGCAAAGTGTATTGAATTGTTACTTAGGAGAAATGATTGTTCAACCAAAAAATTGCCAGTTGAGCAATAACAGGCTCCATGGTGCCTCTGGTTTAGCAGTCAGGATTACTACCATATATGGAATGAGGTCATTAAAGGTCAAATGGCCCTAAAACTCTTCATATTTTTCTGGGTAAAAATTTGAGCATGGAAATTAAAGATATTGCTAATTTGAATATAATCCCAAAGTCTCATCAATTTTCTATGCTTAGATTTTTACCCGCAACCAAATGAACTTTTCATACCTTTAACAATAGAATTCGACATTTTTGCAAAAAAAGTGAAATTCTTTTGAAACATAGTTAAATAAACCTAATTGATGCTTAGAATGTGTCTAAAAATTAAAATTGGAACTTTCTAAATTTTTAATTATAGAAGTATATGCAAATTTAGGATACATTTCCATTTTTGGTAGTGTTGTTGACTGTTTAGTGGATGGCTGTCTCATGCACAATCATGCCACATCTCCTATTTTTATATTTGGTGGTCATTGAATTTCCAAGAGAAAGTGGCAAAATTAGCCACCTGCTGACTTTTGTTGCAACCCCTCATGTCTCTTCAATATAGTTCAGCTAGTAAGCATGTTAAAGTTGAGAATTTTCTCACCAGATTGCTCTACATTTTGACCCTGGTTAAAAAATAAACATTTCTGATTCATAGTAAGTAGTTAGTTTAACTTGGATTTGAACTTTAAAAGAAGATTACAGTTTTAAAATGTTGAAATCTGTTTGTTTTGTGAACTTGAAATTTACAAGTAAATATGAGCTTAAAATTATAGCACTCAAAAACAACCTGAAGTAGCTTTTTAAATAAAACTTCAAATCATGATTTTTCTTCTCGCACAAGTTAAATTTAATTGGTCAGCTAGTAATTTTAAGAAATCACAATTAATTTGCACCCACCTCATTGTCCACGAATAAAGTTCCCCTTAAAAATAGTGTATTTTTTCCATTTTTCTTTTCCCTACTTTCTAATTATATATTTCGAACTTTTTCACTTTAAATATGTAGCAGAAGAGTCAAAGTAGTTGATTTTGTGAAGAAATTTTCTCAGTCTGACATAAAGGTTGTGATACAGTTGTTGTCAATAAAAGCAAACTTCAGGATGTTTGAATAGTACTGAAAGAATTTTACTGACCACAGACCCTTTTAGTAAGCACTGACATCCACTGGATGACAGATTCCTGGCATTGGACAGGCACATAAAGTGGCAGGGTTAAACATGTTTGTGAGTGCTTAGCCCTCCGGCTAACCTGGGACAGTGGTGTGACAAAACTTCCCATTTATGAGATAGCTTACTTTTGGAGAATCAATAAAATACAATGAAGTTTTTTATGTCATTGACTGCCTCAGTGGTGTAATGGTTAGCCTGCGCATCTCATGTGCGGAAAGTTGTAGGTTTGATTTTCAGCTGGGTCAAAGACATTAAATTTGGTATTTGCTGCTTCTCAGTGTTTAGAAATAAGAGCAAAGACAGTCTGGACGGCCCAGAGTCAAAATAATGTGTCTGGGTAAAGTGGCATGTCTTCCTGTGGACTGTTGCTATTGTCAGATCAGCTTGTTGGTCTAGTACAAAAAAGGGTTCATTCATTATCATTATTATTTATTAACCTGCTGTTTTCAATCAATAAATTTTATGTCATTGTGTCTAATCAAGATTTGTTTGATGCCATCAGGAGAAGCACCACTTCCATTTTGTTTGATTAAGCAGGTGTTTCCAGATTAAAATTTATAATATTTGTTGGAAAAAAACAAATAGGCAGACATTCTTGACAAAAATAAATTTTATTGAGATATGTTGTAAAAGACTAGAGATTCTGATATGCTTAATATTAATTTGATATTGAGAGTATAGTTATATTCTTTAGAGGATTTCCTTGTGTAATTGGAGATATTTATAACAAGTGCTATTCTGCACTGATTCTTTTGAAAACCAGAGTCAGTAAAGCAATATAAAGTTTTCTTTTTTCTACTGGGTTAACCGAACAATGTTGATTTCAATTCCAAATTACATAATTTTAACTTCAGTGTGTTCAGTGTTCATTAACTTTGCATTTACATGGTTATTTGGGCCTAAGTATAGTATTTAATTCCATTTAGAAAGCTACAAATAATACAAGGGTAAACAATTACCATGACACTGCATGACTGCATGATGCTTTATGAAGTTTTATTGCTGGTTTACGTCCTTATATAATGTATGTTCCAAATGGAGCTTTCTTTACTATTAAAGAATTTAAATTTGAATTTGTGTTTTTGCATGTATCTTACTGTTTTTCTTTGACATCAAAATGAAGATGATGTCAATTATGTTACGTTGAAATCCAGTAATAAACAGATTATCGTTGGTCATCTTTACTCCATCTCTCATATCTATCTCGGGGTGAATGTCTTGATGGATATTATCAATCTTGTAAAGAGTATCAACAATTAATCTATAAACAAACAGACCCTTTTACTGTAATGTGAAAAACAATGTTATATGAAAATTCAATATCACTATTATTAACAAATGTACTTGATTGTAAATGGTTTTAGACCAATGTAAAAACCTGAGGTGTTCGGTATGTTTCACCCCAATAACAGAACATGTAAAATGAATGGAGAAATCTGATTGGTCAGTTGCTTGTTGTGATGTCACATTAGAACTATGTATTGTCCGGTTTAAGATTTATTGTTTGATAACTTGTTCTCTGCCTGAGTATGCATGAAATATTTGCTGCTGGACGTTAAGCAACAGTCAATCAAATGTAAACAATTAATTGTCCAGCAACATCATATTTATGGGAGAATGTATTATTACACCCAAACTTTGGGCCAAAGTAACAGGAATGCAGTAACAGTGAAAGGGTCTATTGTCAGTGTATAAGATATGCTATCCTGTCAAAAATCAAAGCATTATTATGTGAGATTTTTAACATGTTTAATGTTTTCTTCATTGGCCAACAAAGAGAATTGAAAATTTTCAGTTTATTATGTACTTTAACTAAACAGGTGAACAAAGTTACAAATGCAAAGAAAATGTAAAATATTTTATTTATTCATTAAGGAAGACTAACATTATATTTAGTACCCCTTGTCTCTATAAATAGCAATGAGTCAAAAATTACAATAAGCCTAGTTTAGATGTATTATAATACTAGAGTTGATATTGTGTGCAATACTTTTTTTACATGTAGTTCATTCTTTAATTGCCACATTTAATGAATTACACCCAACAGTAACTCCTGCTTGGTGTCGCCTCTGCACTATAAGGTTTTTATTTTGTGTCATTGCTTGTTTGGAAAATTCACCACTAGGAACAATTCTAAAACATGCATCAACTGATAGATTTTTCCAGAAAATCTGACATCACAATGCTATAAGACCTGATAGAGCAGTAGCTACACCAAATGAGAGTCGTCGGTTGGCACTATTCAAATACCACAAATGTAGAATAGGACTAGAAAGTGTCACAGTCCTCAAGTTAACTGTGTTCAGAAGACCCCATTTGAAATGCCAAAATTTATTGACCCAAAGTTAATTGTATCTCATGACAAGGTCTATTGTAAACTGTTTATTGCAGGATTTTTTAAAACTATCTGTTGTTTTATAATGTCTTACCTACAGTGAGGAATCTTGACAATATTATATTTTATTTTTTGTTGTCTCAAGAATGGAGCCTGCTAGATGATTTTATCATTGAATCAACTTTTCTTTTCTGAAACAAAAGTTTAGAAAAAGTTTGCTGTTTTCTCAGCTGCAAAGGGTATGATGAAACCTGTAATGCCTCCTTATTGGCCCAAAGTATGTTATCTCTAGACCATATAAGGGTCCATTGTATACTGTGGATTCCAGGATCAAGTTTTTCCTTGTTTTTGTGTCAGAACATGGGTAGGCTTTTAGCATTCTCTTGTCAAAACAAACACAGAAAATATCTGTAATCTACCTAAATGAGCACTTTGCCTTTATCCTATATTAGACTTAAGCAACTAACTGTATAAATGGTATATGCAATTTGCATGAACAACTTATATACAATTAAAATTACTCTGCTGTTGTTTTTTTTTTTTTGGCCTTTATTTACCTTAGGGGACCCAACCCTATGAGACTCATATCTGTTCGCACCGTTACCCTCAACCAAACCCTAACCCTATCTCAACCCTAACCAAACCCTAAATGCTAACCCTTACCCTAACCCTATTTAACCCATAATCAAACCCTAACCATACACATTTTCCTTATATATATCCTGTAGTACTAGGTCAAGACCATTTAGTGTGTGTAAAGGAGGGCAAATAGGTTTTGAAAATTTCACTGAAGTGAAAAATGATAATAGACAGCTACCTTTCATATATTCCAATACATCTGTGCAGCCTCAGTACAGCTGTATGAGACCATGCTAATTGCATTGATCTTTAGATGTTCCATTTTTTATATATCTAATGAGGCTTTGCAAGAATCATATTTGCAAAACATAATTAAAATTACAATTTGCTTAACAATTAAGTACAAGCAGGTAATAATTTATTGACTTTATGACTTTGAAGTTCTAATCAAACTGCTTTTAATTAAAAAATTGTTTCAAAAGTGTATAACAAACAACAAGCCGGCATACTGTAAAATACAGTATGGTATGATGATATGGTATGTGGTATGGTATGATGGTATGGTATAAAAACTACTATACCATGGTATGACAGTTTGGTACCATGGTATG
>JAULBM010291048.1:0-15703 GCA_032357055.1 Geukensia granosissima | reverse complement strand
TTGAATTGATTTGATATTTGGTCTGAATCATTACCACGTCCAGGATGAGTTGTACTGTGGCAATGTAAAGATATTTGAAGAACTTGCTAAAGATTAAAATAGAACAAGTTTAGCTCATCTGGCCGAAAATAATCCCAACTGCAGTTGGAAACATGAATGGGGAGTTGAAAAAATTATAAAGGGATCTGTGTCCAGCACTAGAAATGCTATGTTTCTTGAATTTCATCTTGTCAAGGCCAGGATTTTATTGTCATTTGACATAGGATAGCCATATTTGGCACAGGAGTATCATGAGATGATGCAGTTATGACCTCCATATGTCTTCATGAGATAATGTGGTGTGTTCAGTCATATTTAAAAGACACAACATGGAATGAATGCCAGAAATTCAAAATCCACATCTTCCATACCTTTATAAAAATTCGAAGGCCAAATTAAACTGCATGTAAAGCGCTTTTCTGGATTAACCTGCATCAGACACGCTAAGGGCCAAAAATAGGAATATAATTCAAACTTTATGAATTTCTAGTATCATTCATGGACCAAATGAAAAATAATATTTTTTACCTCTTTGTCACCTTTACCTTTTGCCTGAAGGTTACATTATAGGCTCTTCTTCCATTCCTTTGTATTCATGATAGAACTTTGCCATGTTTGGCGCATAGTTGTATCATCAACATACTAAGTGTACACATCTCTCTTAGTATCCTAACATAAACATTGAGTTTACACGCATAAGTATTTCATCAACATGCTTAGTGCAAACACCTTTTAGTATCCGAACACAAATATTGAGTTAACAAATGTGTGGCATGACAATACCCCAATTGATTGGGTTTCCTTGGCTGCCATCAGAGAACACACTGGGGCATTTCTGTAAGTTCAGCCCTTAAGACCTTCCTAAATACCCAGTTTTTAAAATTCGAAGATAAAAAATTTTAAAATTTACTCATTTATTTACCAGTAACTTATGTAGGATTTTAAATTCATTTTGACTAATGTATGTTATCATGTTCAAAATTGTTTATATAAAACAGAATGCCATAGCTGATGTTCTAAAAACAGATTTAAGTCTTTTGCATGTAAATCATTAGATTAATTTAACTTGAACATGATTATGACACTTGAAATAGAATTGTGAAATGATTACATGAAAGAGAAAGTAAACAATTCTTATTTTGTAGTTGAGCAATCATTATGTAAGTAAACAATTGTTAGTTCATATGTGTATGTAAGTGTATTTTTTCTGTTTGTTACAGCAACAGTACATATTTATCCATGACTGCATAAAAGACATTCTGGACCGCAAGCGTCAGAAAGAGCTGGAAAGTGAAAATGAGGGTCTGTATGGTAATGATAGTCTCTATGGAAACAGTGGTGTCCAAGACAATATCTATGACAATCAAGCCTTTGGTAAGTAATTTATCAGAACCTGGGTTTTTTGTAGAAGTAATTGTAATCAAGTGTACCATAACACTTTATTGTTTCTAGTTTTCCAAAACACTTTGTTTGTACACTAGGTAACTCAATTCTCAATTGTGAGGTTGGAAAAATAGATTAACTATTCAAAAACCGTTTTCTATTTCACCCTAGACTGAATTCTCAACTGTAAGGTTATAAAAAAGAACCTTAACTATCCCAACACGTCCTCCTATCCCACCAGTGACTGAATTAGCAATTGTAAGACTCGAAAAAGAAGCTTAACTACTTAAGCACCAGTGACTGATTCTCAATTGTAAGGTGAATAAAGGAAGCTTAACTACCCCACCTCCACCCCCTTCTATCCAAAAAACATTTATCTATAGATACCTGTTTGTTTATTCTTAAACATTTTCTACTCTGTCTGCAGCCACATGGCAAAATGAATCCAAAGGATCATCCTTTAAGCAAACAAAAAAGAGAAAATCATTGATGATTCTGAAAATGTCACATTGTTTTACATCAGGTTTTACTGACAATTTTGATTTTTGATGTCAAACTGGATATGTTTAATTTGATAAAAACTGAATAAAATTTAAAAATTGAAGAGCTTTCCCATCAGATTAAATAATTAAATGTGCTCAAACATAGACCACTACAAATTTTATCAAATGATACAGAAGTATGTCAATATTGTTTTGGTCTGTGATGGCACATTCTATTTTTGCCAAAAAACATAGAAAATAGGCAGAATATTGACAGTTTTGAAAGTCTTTCATTTTGTTAAACATGGGAAAGTCTCTTGAAAATCTCCTTGTCTTAGTTTTAGTGGAATAGTCCTTATATGGTCTTCAAAATTGTATCTGCAATCCCTGTCCACCAACCAAGATGGCAGCCACAGCCAAACTTAGTTTAACATTGGAGCACGATGTTATCTTTATATTTATGTATGCTTATATTGTCTAATATCAACGTTTTGTCTGGCATTCCTGACAGCCCACCAAGATGGCCAACACAGTTTAGTCTCACATAGGACTCTTTGGGAAATCCACTTGAAAATCTTTTTGTCATATACAGTGTTCTTCTGTACCAATTGCAACCACACTTTGGTGGAATGTGCCTTTTTTTCCTCTTCCAAAATTGTGTCCACCATTCCCCTCACCCTGCAACCAAATTGGCTGCCATTACTAAAAATAGACAAAGGATGTGTTATATTTCAAATATCTTCTTGTCTGTAACAACTGAACCAATTATAACCAAACTTTTTTGGAATGGTCCTTTGATTGTCATCTACCGAAATTATATCTGGCATTCCCGCCTGCTGACCAAGATGCCTATGGTAAAGTTTGCAGGATGTTGTCCTTCCCAAATTATGTTCTGCATCCTTGCCTGCCAAGAAAATTGGCTGTCATAGCCAAACTTGTTGTAAAAACGGACTTTAATGGAAATTCACTTTAGAATCTTCTATTGTGAAATTTCTGAATCTTTGTACAACATTCTTTCCTGGCAAGGATCAGTGAGAAGCCTTTGTCAGGTGAGTGATAAAGGCTCCTGGGAGCCTTTGGCATATCAAGTCATTATCAAAATATGTCCTTGCTCTAATACCAGTAACTGTTCAAAATATTGTGGGCTAGAGATGTCTAAGCAGCTGTGATTCCTTAATGAAAAATGAATCAGTGTGCCCAAAAAACTTATTATATTTCATGAAAATGAAACTTTTCTTTGCATTTATTATCAAAACCTGCAGAAAAAGCACTAAACTAGCCTTTTATTATAAAATAATATTAACCATTGATGCATGATATCTACTCTTGAAATACAAGGATTAACATGTGGCAACAAACCATTATTTCTTTACATTAAATGCACATTTAGTGTTTGTTTTCATTTTTTGTAGAAGGGGATTTGTACCAGAATGTTTCCTTGGGACAACCAAAAACAGATTTGTGACAGTGATCTTTGAAATCTCATATTTTGTGATATTAATATATTAACTATGCAATGAATATGTTGTATAAATAACTTTTTTCATTTTATTTTGAGTGAACTTGCTTTTTATTTGTTGCTGTAATCAGAATTGATGGTTGTTGACATGCACAGTTGTGTGTTACAAGTTTCTACCTTTCTGAGTGAGAGGAGATAGTTTATGAAATCCATTATTTAGGGATTGTGACAACTTGGCCATTTCCTAGGCCAGTTGTAATTTTAGGAACTTCTGACACACTTCTGTACATTATATATTGATATAAATATATTTCTCTTATATGTTTTAATTAATTTAAAATGTTTCAGATAAATACGTGTAGCCGTGCTGAAAATTCACAGGTTGTGTTCTTAAACCTATGTTGAAGTTTAATAAAACTAATTTGTATTTGTTAAATTGGTATCTGAGCTATGTAGTAAATTTTAACACTTGTTAAGAATAATACATTAATTAAGCTTCATGAACATAGTTCATGATCCTAGTTTGGGCTGGATCAATAAGGAAGTTAAAATTTTAAATTCAGACTTTTATGATATTAAGAGTTTCATTTTAACTGAGAGAATTTGAAAATTGGGACATGCTCTTTATGAAGAATAATAAAATAAATGTCATTAAATAGGTAATAGAATAAAAAAAGCTACTGTGAAATGCTTTAGAAAAAGTAAAAAAATTGAGCAGAATCCAAAGTTTTAAGTTTGGGTTGAATTCTTATCTGGAACATTTGTATACATTTTATAATCAAAACCATGTCTTGTATAGATAACGTTGTTTTGTATCCTTATGACTTACATTTATTTTCAAAGATTTTTGTTGGAGATATATTCACTTTATTATTATATAGTTTTTTATCTTGTTGTATTGTTACCCCAGTATTCACTGTTTATTTTTATATTAAACAGTTTTGGAGGTTTGTAATATCCAAAGATTTTTTCCTAAATATTTTGGAAGTGACAATTTAGTCATGATGCTACTAATATAATAAAGAGGAGTATGTATTTTACATATAATTGTTATGCAGATATTTTTTTAAACAAGATATTCCTCTAAGGAGCCTGTATATTGGACAGATACACATTTGACAACACAGATTTTTGTTGTTTTTTTCAAATTTTGTAAAAGATTTCAGTAAGTTGACATTTTTATTATACATATACTTTGTCAGGTGTTGGCTTACAAAGTCAATTCACAACAAATATAATCTTGATCTTAAATCTTGGATAAAAATCACAGAGAAAAGCAAATTTACTGACATTATCACATGGTAGTCCATTCAAGAGTATAAACAACTGAAATTTTTGTCTCATAGCTCTAGGATGATGGAGTACCCAAGTTGTCAAAGATTTTTCCAGATTATTTATGGTACTTTTGTTTGATCAGATAAAAATGAAAACTTTTGCTATGGATCTGAAAACTTAATCTCATTCATGCAAGTCTCGTTTCATAACTTTTAATAAAAAAAAACTATATTTTTGTATTTTATTGTAAACATTCTAAGGTTTTTATTGGTTTTCTTTGTGGAGATATTTTTTTCGTACTTTTAAAAGCAAAAAGATCATATTGTCTTAATTTTTTTATGTTTTTTCCACAATAATCACAGATATTGTTATACATGTATAAGCATTCCATATTTAATCTGATAAACTTAAAAGTATTTGTCACTGAAAAATATTGTATATGAAAATATTTTAAATGCATAATATGTGGAAATATTAACAGTATTAACAAAACTAAATCAATAGCTGCAATAAACAATCAGAACAGGAAAGGAACTTTGGGAAATCTCAAATCATTTTCATAATGTCAGCTTTATTTTAGAAAGTGCCTTTCTTATTTTATTATATATAATGAGATAATTTTGTACAAGAAGAAGTCCCAGGGTAATAACACAGGGCTTTAACATGCAAGTGCCATATCATTCTTAATGTGAATATCTACAGATCATTAAATTAAGGTCTTATTTTCAGCATATTATGTATGGTATATTTATCAGTGAAAAATTTTCTTATATTTGATGTGATTGATTTGTAGAATGAAGTATTGTTTATATATATTTGTTATTAAGTTCATTTCCAATGAAATCTGAAATTAATGTTCTGCTTTTAGCATAACAAAATAATGAGACTGAGGAAGAATAGCATAAATAAATGTTGCAATAGATAGCTGTTTGTTCTCAGATTTTTCTGATAAACTTGCTTCTGGACAGTAACATCAAAATTACAGTATTTTGAAAATATATGCATCAACCTCTAATAGTTGCTGTTTGATATAACTTAATTATGAGAAATATTGTAAAATTTGCAAGCAACTTAACCATACTTTTATTACACATTGCAATGGAGAAATTTACCAACTTTTGTCTTTAATTAACTGTTGCAAATTGAGTTTTACTGGTGATGCCCAAGCAGAAATTTGTCAGAAACTTTTGGAATACAAAACAGCTATCCTGTCTACATTGTAACATGTAAGGCTTTAAAATTTGTGATATATTTAATCAAAATAAAACTATTATTGTGTAATTCAGATACCTGTATAAATCAAACACTTCCATGAGACTGTATTATGAGCTTTATTACATTGTTTCTAATCTTAAGTAGTCCCAAAAGTGTAGTTAGGTATGCCTCATTTTAATTAGCAATCAGTAATGAATATTGTTATGACTTATCACAGAGTAGAAGGGGTATTAAGGCACCCAATTTGTTGACAAATTTGACAAAACCAAAGTAAAGCTATCAATTTTATTTGGATATATCCAGACATTTGAACCAACTATCCTACAGAAAATGATTAAAATTTCCCCAACAGTTCTGCAGAATAGTTAGCAAAAATAAGGCTTTGACAAAATCATTATTTTTATTATTTGACTGTAAAAAAAAATTGTTGTCTCATTATGGTATTGATCTGTCGTCGTTAGCATTTTCTTATGTAGACAGACACAACATTGTTCTAGTTAACTAATCATTGTAAATTTTTTGGACATAAAAGTTTGGTACTAGATAAAGGTTGGTATTAATTTTGGGTGATCTACCCCCACCCATTTTTTTGGGAAGGGACTAAAAGGGGTATGTCTTAAATTTAATGTTAGTTCTTTATTTCTTGTCAGATTGTAATGGGTTATTTGTCTGTGAATTCCCATGACAAAGCCAGCATAACAAGGCACAAGCATCATGACCTATTGAGATATATAGGGTCCAAAATGACCAAATCCTAATTTTGGAAACTTTTTTATTTCTCATCGAATTTTGAAGGGTTTTCTTTGAAATGATTTCTTATGAAAATGCAGCAGGAGTTAATTCAAGCATTTACTGCTTATTGTAAAAAGAGGTAAACAGGTTAAAAAAATTTTTGCAGGAGATGAGAAATTTTAATTTTTCATCTGATTTTATGGGTTTTTTGCACTTGATTCCTCTAAATGAGAACATTCATTATTATGCCAACAGATTTTCTCTATCTTAACTGTTTTTGAGCTGAAAAGAGTCAAAGTGGGAAAAATGAATTTCATATGGAAAAATATGTTTTTTTTTCATCTTACTTTGATGTTTTTTTTTCATTTGATTTTTCTTAATGAGAGCTTTTAGGAGTATGTCAATGATAATTCTCTATCTCTTAACATCTTCAAGATAAAAGAGGTCAAATTGGACAAAAACGTCAGTTTCACATTATATGGGAATTTTAATTTATCAGGTATTTCCAAATCATTCCTTATGAACAACATGAACAATGCAACAAATATAACACCAGTTTTGAGAATAATGGGGGTCAAAATAATCACTGATCCAAGTCATACTACTGTGTCAAGCACATAATTGTGTCCAGCAAAATACTATGTCCACACTTACCCAAAGTTTTATTTGTTCACCTTTCACATGTCAGCGTGCTGTGGTTGTATAATGATGTGCTTGCAAAGGACCTTAAATTATTTTTTCCCTTTTAAGTATATTTTTCACTTTGAAATTATGTAAGCAAGTAAGAAACAACTTCATAGTGAGAATTGTTCATTTTACAACTACATGTATATATGTATACTATTGTTTCTGTTTATGCACAATGTTTGAAGCAGGAGTTATCAAAATCAAACATTTTTAGCTGTTTTTTTCTAAATAGTCCCAGCAGGTGACCTTATAATGTCATCATAATGTCTCTTATTATACCTCAGATTTTCTTTACTCCTTACTAAATATATATTATGATAGATTAAAAATTCTTTATGAATTAGGCAAAAATGGGCCTTAATACCCTCTACTGGTTTGTTAATTTGTTTTTTTGCCATGTGTGCCTTATGAAATGTAATGTGTTTATTTTTTTTCATATTTTACATTTTATCCAGAAACATTTGAATTTTTATATCTATTATTATGAAGAAAAATGAGCTGTTTCAGTTCTAACTACTATCACCACCTTTAAAAGTCTCCAAATTTCTTCTGAACATCTCCTGGCTATATATCTCCAAGTTCCTTAAACTGTTGAACTGAGATTGAAGAAATATACAGTATTGGAGGCAGTTTAACTGTTTTATGATTTTTCAATGTGATTTTGAAAGGTTATTATTGACATTCCCTTGTGCTTTTGATGATTGCATTCCTAATAAATACCAAGTGGATATCTGTGTTCATTCCTAATAAATTACCCTTTAGATATCTTTGTTCATTCCTCATAAATTACCCGTAAGTTATCTTTGTTGTTACTAGTTGTTTAATTTGATAATGTACTTTCTGTAAGTTAGGCCAAACCACTAAATATCTATGTTTTATCTATTAATGAGTAAGGGTCATTTATATTTATCAAGGGTCATTTATTTTTATCAAATTTCAAAAAGACTTTAGGAATGTTCTTTTTTCACTTTCAAAAAGGAGGTCACATTTTAATTTTATTTGTTCTGCAATAAAATTTTAGGGAGTACCTGAGAATCAAATGATTAAATGTAATGCCTTAGATCTTTTTGAAGAAGAAAATAATTGAAGTTTTAAATGGATGATTCTCACATGCAGAGTAAGCAAATAGGTCAAAGTTCTAGATAAATTTCTTAAAATCAGGAAATTAACATCTTTGCTAGGTAAATACTTTGTTACAAATATTTTTAAGGGTATTCTCAATGAAAAGTTGGTATCCACACTTCAGTAAGTGAAAATTTTAAAAATACTTATTACTTATATAAACATCTTGTCAAACTTAAAAATTCTAATACATCATACTGGTGGTTTAAGATTAGTTACCTGCATTTTAAACCCCCAGCAAGGGGAGTTTTTTATAAGAACCAACAAATTTCTAGTTTGAAACAAATGACACAAAATCATATTTTTATGTTGTCTATTATGATTTGAGATACTTCACTACCCTTGATTTAAGGTATTTGAACAATAATTATCCACATGATTATTGATAAAGCCAAATTTGCTTGAACCTAATTAAGATTGGGACAGTTCAAGAAATACCACATATCTTGGGAAAATCTTTCAATAATTAACACAGGTTTACAGTTAATTGTTCTATCCAGAAACAATTTTATTTTTTTTTAGAATTAATGAAAAAATCACAATATTTTCTTTTGTTTAATACTAGAAATACATGATGCCATTTTTAATTATGGTCAGAATACCTTAAAACTTGCAACACAAAATTTTGTTTGTAAAAGAAAAAATTGTTATTTGTAATAGGTCCCTTTTGGTCTATTCAAGATCTAAATGGCCTAGAAAGTTTACCAAAGAGAGGATAGAGCTTTACTTATGGCACCAAATTCCTTCCTTAGTTTACTTAATATAGGGCAAAGTAAATTCAGTTTAATAGGATTTTATAACACCACTATGATATTGTACTGTTATATTTTTTTCAAGTTCTTATGTATAATATTTATAAGATAAATGTTTCAAACCAAAATACGTCCAAATCGTTACAGAAATCTGGTCCAAACTTTGAATAAGGATGTTTGTTATTGTTTATTTTTTTTTTTTTATTTACATTTTTGAAATTGCTTTAAAAGGAGTTGCAATTAAAAATTAATATCAGATTAATACAACTGTTTTTCATAAAAGCTTTACTTTCTTATGACAAATACTAACAATCCATTTAATGTTGCCTTTTTGTTTCATGTTTTTCTTTTTACATTTTTTATAGCTTATTTTTAGAAAATATATTGGTACAGCAATTTAATATGAAGTCAAAGTGAATTACAATTTCAAAATCTTTTCTTCAGTACCACATGATACATGTATTATTTATTCAAGTGCTTTTTCAATATTCCAAGGATTTTTCTGGGATTAGTTTTTATATTTACATTGAAATTGTATTTGTCAAGCTCTCACCTGATCCTAACTTTTTAAAATGTTTTCTTAAGAACTTCAAAGCTTAATGAAATATATGTATTTTTGTATAAAGGTTCAGTGAACATACTTTTTTAAGACATTTTGACCCTTACAACTGTGTATTTAGGTTAACTTTTTATATCATGTTGCTTTCTTGTAAAACATAATAAATATACAAAGAATGATTTATAGATAGTGAATACAGTGAAAGCTAGATTTAAATAGTTGTCACAAAAGTTTCTTGTCTCTTAGTATCTGATTAAAAACCTTGAAAAAGAAGAAATATCAACTCTGACTGGCTACCTTAATCTCATATATTATCACAAGTTCTATGCAGTTAATATTTATATATTCACACATTAAATCATATTTATATAAATATATATTGATATATATATATTTGTAATTCACTATTAAACTTTTTTACACAACAGTCTTAATTATTTGCCATCATTATGCCCCAAAGGTACTTAGGCTTCAAATCAGCATTTGCAGTCGTTCATGGTCTTTATGTTGAAAAAATTATGGAGAATTATATTTTTGCCAATAGGTTATCTACAGAGTTTGGTTGTGTGAAGGGTAAACATTCTTTTTTCATGCCTGTATTTCAGTGACTGATCAGTATTTTATGTTCTCAGAAACTGAAACAGCTATATTGATAATTTTTCAAATGCAGATGCACTATGCCCAAAGTGAAAACCTGCCAAAAATTGAGGTCATAAAAACCGTATTTCATGGTTGAAAATTTTTTTTATTCAGTTTGAAGCCACTAATGTCATTTCTGGCACTACATGGTTAACCATGTGTTGATAAATTTTTGAGGAGCTTGTCCGCCTCCCACCAAAATTTGGTCAGTTTAACTTACATTTCATGCCTCATTGACTCCGGTTCAGTTTTAGGTCAGACCTCATATCTCAGATACTGTAATTCCAACTATCATGTAGCTGGGTGTTCTGAAGCATCTTGTGGCAGCAACATTCTCATTGTTTTTTCAAAGTGTTAGATTTTAGCTTGATATTACTTAATAATCTGAAAATTATTCTAAAAGAAACCTTTTTTTTAAAAAATGCTGCTTTGTTTTCTTTAAAGAACAAATTATCATTTTACACCGCAAACAGATTATTTTGAAGTCCAAAATTTTGAAAGAAGGGTTACAAACATCAGACGTTAAGTTTCTATCATAATAGGTCATTCTGACCTTAATTTCATGCTTCACTGAATAAGGTTCAGTTTTATGACCAAACTAATATCTTGATGCTGTGTGCCTAACCATCTTGTAGCCAGATGTACTGATGCATTTTGGGAAGTCTGTCAGTTTTCCTTCAAAATAAGTTTAATGTGACCAACATTGACAGCAGCGAGTTTAACATTCCAGGGACAGACCCCCATTTTAAACACAAAAATGGTAAAAAAGGAACAGGTTGGGGGTAATTTTTGGTCTCAATCTCCTTTAGAAATCAAGAAAATTGATGAATCAAGAGGTCCTCAAAAAGTTCCACCTCCAAAATCTTGATCAACCTCTGCAATCAACTTCATTTCTCAGATGCTGTGTGCCTTACCACTATTTATCTGTGTGTGGTGAAGCATCTGGTGAATCTTTCAGCATCAGTTTGACATATATCATTCTTCATCAACTTACGTCTTATCTCATCTCAGACAATGAGTGCCCTACCATCATACATGTATATCTTAGTGAGATGAGGCATTTTGTGCAGTCCGTCTTCATTCCACTAGATACAGGGCAGTCATTGGCATTGATTTTGTAAAAATTGCATCTTTTCATAAATATTAATTCGGCACTGCATGCCATGTTGTTTGATCATCATGCGCAGGACAGGGGAAGCTTAGCCTTCCGGAGCACCTGACCCCACTCTTAAACAGTCCAGAGACAACGTCACAAGACAAATTTGAAAAAAAAAACTCTAAAGATATAACGAAAACACAAAAGAAAAAGGCTTGGAATCCACGAAGTTCTTTAGTATACACTTTTGATCTCCCACAATTGTAATCTACACTGTACTAAAATGATACAGGTTTATGTTGCACTTTAGAAGTGCAATGTATCCGACATGGAAGTCTATGTTATCTAAGTTTCTCAATGCCGAAGCATTCAATAATTTAAGTTGTGAGCTAGCATAGTTATAGATTTTATGATACATGTGCCTACATTGTACATGTATTGTACCAAGCATTATTAATTAACTGTTCCAATAGAATTGTATAATATAACAAGAAACTTTTATACAATAACCTTAACCATTCCATGTACATGTACAAGTAGGACCCACATAGACCAACTCACATGAATGCTTGTATAAAGACAATTATCAAGTACAAACCTAAAAATGCAATCTAGGAAATATGAGTTGGGCGACAAAAACTGGTATCCCTTGAATATATCCAATGAGCATACAGGTATTCACATTATGAAGTACAAAAATGGACACCAGACATGTTGAACCTGGAGCACATTCAGTCTATGAAATATGAATGGACGATAACTTGATTTGAGTTTTACCCAAGATTGTGTTGCTATGGATAATTGTTCAATATTTAACATAAAATAAAGAGTAAATCAGTTTGATAAATCTATTACCAATTTATAGAAAACAAACTCAATAACAAAACACAAAATATACATTCAATTAACATTCATGCTTTTCAAATATTATATACAATATATACACTTCTACATTTTGGCTTTGGGGCAGACTCAGCGTTGAATAAACTGTGTGCATTGTTAAACTCGGTGTAGCAGCAGAGTAGCCACAAGAGCCAGAAAACTAAAAGAACTATGAAAGTTGTAGTTAACTTGGTGTGACTTGGCTACAAGAGCCGGAATAACAATGCAAGTAATAAGTAATGCTCAACTCGGTGCAGCTGCAAGTAGAGAATGAGTAAGTGTTCTGTCAACTCGGTGTAGGCCAACTACAAGAGCCGGAAGCACTGTTGCTACTCGGTGTAGTTGGAGAGCACTACAAGAGCCGGATGACAAGTATGCTGTGTGTAACTCTGCTGCAAGAGCCGGAAGAGCATTACTTGTTTGATTAGATTATAAAGGGCCATTAAGCAAGAAATACTGAAATTTTGGGGAATTAAATAATTATTTACTCCACTTAACCCAAAATAATTAATTAATATAGCCAAAAGTCAGATTGCATGCATGATATGCATGTAAGCTGAGTGCCCCAAAATGAAGTAAATAAGACCTGAATTCTAAATTACAAACGACTAAAACTACAAATCTCATGTTCATAATTGAATACCAAACATTGTGTGCAATTTTTAAAATCACCATATTAAAACTTATATAATGTGTTAAAGTATTTTGTGCTTCTTTAAAAACAGAATCTGGTGTTTTAATATACCGACAATAAGCATCTGATGACCAGCGTCCCAACAATTTAGTCATATGGTCTTCCATATGAACAGTGCCTGCTGTTGAGGCAGCCCCTATGCGGAAAGAATGACCGCTATATAGTTCAGAATCATAACCTACAGAATTTAGGGCATTACTAAACAAAGATAAAAATTTAGCTCTAGTAACAGCAAATCCTGACAAGTCAACAAATAATGGTTCTTCTGCTGATGGATTGTTTTTTAATCTCTCTTTCATGTATCTACAGCATATTTTAAAAGGACAGATAATATTCCCTGTTTCAAACAGTTTTATTGTTACTCCTTGTCTAAATGGATCAGTTTTAGAAATTTTTAGTCTAAGATGTACCGAATCATTTAAAAATGTCATATCTGAAATGCACAAATTAAATGCAGGGTCAAATCTCTCATAACTATCCACAGTAAATTCTCCACACCTAAGAAATCCAAAAAAAGCTACAGTACTCATAGCTTCTAATAATAAATGTTCAAAATTACTATTTTTTCGTAGCCATAGACACACCTTTTTTAATACAACAAAAGTTATGGGATACCTTGGTCTAGATTTTGTATAATGGCTACGTTTAACCCCATTTAGTACCAATTGAAGACGTTTCAAATTAACATTGTCAGGGTAAGATACACCTTGTTCTAAACATTTAAATCTAATTCCACATAAATACAGTTTAATAGTACTATAACTAATTTTTAGTCTACTATTACAATGTGCAACAAAATTAATCAAATATTCTTCATTAACTGGAATATTATTGGGTACAATAAAAGCAATAACTCCCGTAAATAACAAAAATCTAACATAAGTTTTAAAACCTGCTTCATATGTCTCTCTTGTACTTTTTGCTATACTACAATTAAACAGGTTATCAACTACTGCTTTGAGTTCCATAAAACGTCCTCCGGATTCGGAACTATGCACGGCTGCATTTGAGCATGTGGTGCCAGGCGTCTGAATCTTTGTATCTGTAAACGAGATAGAGAGTCCGCAATTGAGTTTTCTCTACCTGGTACATGTTTGGATAATATTATAAAATTTTGCTTAGCTGCCACCAGGGTTAAACGTCTAACTAACGGCATAATATGAGATGATTTAGAACGCCCTTTTTGTAAGATTGCAACTGTAGCAGCGTTATCACACATGAAAATAATACGTTGTTTTTTCCATAAATGACCCCATAAAATAGATGCGACCACTATGGGATAAAGCTCACAAAATGCGATAGACACATCCTTATCATTATTTGACACTAAAGTTGATAAAACCACTGGCCATGGTTCTGAAAACCATTCACCTTTGAAATATCCTCCGAAACCGATGGTTCCTGATGCATCCGTGTACAAGCACAAATCATCAGATGATACACTTTCCATATTGTAAAACATACTGACTCCATTCCATTGTGATAAGAACAAAAGCCACATCTGAATATCTTCCCGACATGCATTAGTGATTTTTACATAATGGTGTAAAGCTCTAACCTTGGTTGATACAGAAATTAAGTGTGAAACGAACGCTCTCCCTGGAATAATCACTCTAGAGGCAAAATTCAAATGACCAAGCAGCTGCAATACTTCACGTTTAGTGCATGTTTTCTTAGACAAAAATTCTTGAAGAAAACTAGTAATTCTGTTTAATTTGTCAGTTGGTAGTCTTGCCTCCATTAAATTTGAGTCTAAAATTATTCCTAAATATTCAATAACAGTGACAGGGCCTTCAGTTTTGTGTTTAGCCATGGGAATATTTAGTGTTTCAAATATCCAATACAATATATCCATATTTCTTTGGCCACATTTATCTGGGTGTTCAAAGGTAATGAAGTCATCTAACAGATGTAAAATATATTGAATACCATAATTATTTTTTGCAATCCAGCAAACTGCTTGTGAAAGATTGTCAAAAATCTTTGGGCTAGAACGACAGCCAAATGCGAGTTTAGTGTAATAATAATAATTCTTTTGCCATTTAACACAGAACATATGCCACTGTGAAGGTAATATGGGTATTAGTTTAAATGCGTCAGAGATGTCAGTTTTGCACATGGTAGTATTTTTCCCCAACTGTTGAATAATTTTAATGGCATCATCTATTCGAACGTAAGATAAAGAACAACTGTCTTTGTCTATCATTTCATTTACACTTAAATGTTGCACATTTTCGTGTGGTGAGGATAAATCTACTATCAACCTATGTTTACCCAATATTTTCCTGTAGCAACTCCAATAGGACTGACTCTATACGTAGAAAACGGCAATTGTTTAAATGGTCCTGTTAAAAATCTTTTTCTTACTTCACTATCAATAAGTTTATCTACAACATCTGATTGTGATGTAGCTGATTGAAGATTACGACATTCTTTAGTGGGAATGTCTGTATTAGAGATAAAAGTATCGAAACCTTCTGTTAGACCTTTACACAAATACTCAACAAAACTTTTGTCTGGGTGTCCAACTAATTCTTTCCTCAAAATATTGACTTTAATAGGGGTAGTTACTGATTGTAGTCATTGACTACCATTATCAGAAGTGTTAATTTTCTTTTTGTAGCATGCATTAGCACCATGATTGTTGGCATAACATAAAGAGCAAATATGTGCATATTGACAGAGCT
>JAULBM010291028.1:0-15706 GCA_032357055.1 Geukensia granosissima | reverse complement strand
ATTGTCGAAATTATCTCCCCTTGAATGAGGTATGTCTTGTATTATAACATTGAAAAATCCGGCTTTAATGCGGTCTCTGCATATCTCTTGTTATACATTGTTATAATAGAATTATGAATACATTTTTATTTTTGAAAATTCAAATGTTTGCAGGGCTGTGAGAAAGAAGGCTGACTTGGCGGGTTTGTTCCATGGCTTTATTTTTATGCTGTTGAACCAGTCTTTGGAAGTGTTTCATAATTTTTTGAGACAAGAAAATTAGTAGCTTTCTCTTATCAAGGACAAGCTAGAAGATGATTATAAATAATATATTGGTGACATTTGGAATGCCATTCGTTACAGTTTATGTGAAAATAATGCACAAATTCAAACTGTAAAAAAGTACAAACAAAAAACTTACCATTTTTATATATAATCAAAATGTGACAGTGCTTGTTGCCATGGTAGTTGAAGAAAATTTTTAGGAATACAGTTTTATTGATTTATTATATTCAAAATTAGTTAAGATTTGGGTTATAGAGGAATTGCACTATCAGTTTGTCTATCTGTTCAGGAAACTTGAACCACACCATGTGTTGACTTTCCAAAAAAAAAAATGACACAAATAAGTACACCATAAGAAGATGTGCACGGAGTGACATAATAAGAACCCATATAGCAAAGGTGTCATTTATTTGGTTTGATCATTTTAGTGCAGTAAACCCATCAATGAATTGAAGCTTAACACTAAAGTTGAAAACCATATAAAGATGGACCAGTACATGAAAAGGGGGGGGGGGATTAAAATAATTATGGTATGACTTCTGTAAGGGGAGATAATTGGACTTAACCACCTTGACAACACTTTAATAATATGACATTTATTGCATATCCAAGTCAATAATTTTTTTTGCCATTTTTGGTAGGGAACATAACTTTTTCAAACATTATCATACGGCCGCAAAAAATTTGCGGTTGTATTATGTTATGGCATTGTCGATTCTTTTGATATTTTGACACATTGATTCCTATTATGAGATATGGTGTGGGATTGATTTGGGGGTTCCAGCTCCCCCGTTTTTTATGAGGGGCTTGTAAATATTTTTTCGGTATTTTTTTTTAATTTACATCAAATTTTGATGGTTTTTTTTCATTTTGTTCCTTGTCAAAAATCTATCAAATTGACTCCTCTCGCCATGCTCTATCTCTAACTGTTTTTGAGTTACGAGGGGGTGAAAATTTGCCATGTCCAAATTTTCAAAACTTTTTTATTTGTCATCTGATTTTGATGGGGATTTTCCCATTTGACTCCTTGTAAAAAATGCAAAAAAGTTACTCCAAGCATTTTTTGGTATCTTTTAAGGTTTTTTTTAAAAAGGGTTCAAAGGGCCCAAAAAGTCATTTTCTGGGGTATGGAAAATTTTTATTTTTAGTCCGTTTTGACCGGATTTTTTTTCATTGGATTCCTCTCAGTGAGAGCTTTCAGGAGCATGTCAACAGAATTTTGCTATCTCTAACCGTTTTTGAGTTAATTTGGGTCAAAGCTGCGAAAAGATACATTTTGGCCATCTTCAAATTTTGATCTTTTTTATTATTCATCTTATCTGAATGGGTTTGTTTTAAATTATTCCTTGTTGGAAGGAGAACAAATGTTACTTCAAGCAATTTTTTGAAGCATTGACTGTTTTTTTATATTTAAGGTGCAAAAGGGCTAAAAATGTGATATTGTGGGTGATGGGAATTTTTATATTTTTCATCTGATTTTGATGGGATTTTTTTCATTTGAATTGTCTTATTGAGAGCTTTCAGTTGTATATCAATAGATTTTCTCTATCTTTTACTGTTTTCAAGATGAACAGGATCAAATTGGCTGAAAAGTGTAATTTTGCATCATTTTGTGGGGAATGGGAAAATTTTATTTTTTATCGGATTTTGATGGGATTTCTTTCATTTGATTCATTTCATTGAGAGCTTTTTGGTAGTATATCAACAGTTTTTTCCTATCTCTTACCATTTTCAAGATGAAAGGGGTCAAATTGGCTGAAAAGTATAATTTTGGGTCATTTTATTGGGAATGAGAAAATTTTATTTTTCATCAGATTTTAACAGAATTTTTTTCATTTGATTCATCTCATTGAGAGCTTTCAGCATTATATCAACAGATTCTCTCTATCTCTTACAGTTTTCAAGAAAAAATGGGGTCAAAGTGGGGAAAAAAGTCAATTTCTTATAATATGGAAATTTATTTTTCATCTTAATTTTGATGGTTTTTTTTCCCAAATCATTCCTTATGAAAAATGCAACCAAAAATAACACTAGTTTTGAGGATAATGCTGGTCAAAATGGTCACTTAACTCGTCATATTATTGTGTGTTCAGCACTTTACTGTGTCCAGCACTTTACTGTGTCCAGAACTTTTCTGTGTCCAGAACTTTACTGTGTCCAGCACATTACTGTGTCCAACACATTGTGTCAAGCAAAATACTGTGTCCACACTTACCCAAAAGATCTTTTGTTCTCCTTTCACATTTCAACATGCTGCGGTCGTATTATGTGCTTGCGAAGCACCTCAGTTGTACAATGTATCATTAGCTTTATGTTTACATAGAACTTCCAAGGTGGAATGCCAGTCTTTGTGAAAAGCCCTAAATTGCCCAAAATAAAGAATTATTTATGCATAAAATGATACTGCTCTTACCTGAATATTATCAAAAATGTACATGTAACAAAACATTTAATGCAAAGACAAACCTATGACCACAGTTCCTGACTTGGGACAGGAGCATGAGACTTTTGGTGGGGTTGAACTATTTTAATTGGTACCAACCCTCCCCCAACATGCAGCCAAAGGAATAATCAAAAACAGCAACAGACAAACCACAAAATACAAAGTGAAATTAACAAAATCTGGCATGAGAACAGCTACATTTGTAGGCAGAAGAATTTATTTTGTACAAAAGTATATTCTAACTTAAGATCACTTTACAATATTTGATAAAACAGTTTTTACATCTGACCTGTTGAGTTAAAAAATTGTTTTTGCTGACATGTAGACTGTGAGCAGAGAAATGCTATAGGAGGGATTTTTAGACTGCCCCTGGAAAAATTACAAGTTGGATAGGGCATAAAAATAAGCCTTGTAACTTGCTGCCTACTGATCACCCAAAAAGAGACTGAGCTGTTACAAGGGGTAATTTACCTGCTTAGAACATGACATTTCCTTAAACACATGATGTCTTTAATGTCTCCCACCAGGCAGATTTTGAAGGTATAAGAAGTTGTAGGTGATAGAAGGGGGAAGGCAGATTTTGAATTTTTACATGCCTCACAGGGTAACCTGTAGATGTTTGGTAGATTGTAATTTACTCGAAAGAGAAACAATTATTAATGTAAATTGCAACATCATCTGGACTACAGAGGTGCTGAACAGGTGGAGAACTTTCTCCCACCTCCCATTCCCATTTTCCCATCTCCTTTCTCCTTACTACCAATCTCCAATCTCTCACATAAAGCATACATGTATATATTTGCTTCTCTGAAAGTTTTTTTTCCACCGCTTTCCCCCTTCTATCACCTTCAACTTCTTATACCTTCATCCCCATCTTCCTTTTAAGCTGTGCCACTCACTACAGGTTCCTGGCTTGGGACAAGCACTATTTTTTGTTGAAAATTGAAGGGCTTTTTATATTTGGGCACGTCTTGCCATTCAATGTTTCAGAAATAACTGGTCAGACACTTAATATATATGTGGTGGGGTTAAACATGTTTGTGACTGCTCACAAATCCTTTTTATCTGGGGCAGTGATGTGACAATATTACAACAACAAAAAAATAAAAATTCCAAACCTTATAAATCAATAGTATTGGCTTTAACTGATGAATAGATACAATGCTCAAAGAATTATCAAATAGAACAAAAGATGTACTGACCTTGAAAACATGTCCAGGCTTCCAGTTTCATAAAACATCTCAGTTTTAAGATTTCTTCAACTTTCTCCTCAACTGACCAATCATATTACAGCATATTCAATATTTGAGGAAAATTTCAATTTGATATGTTTATGAAACTGGTGCCTGTTTTTGATGTGGGTCACCTTTAACATACCTAAGCTTGCCTGCCTTTCCTCTTACACTGTTCTTGTTTATTTTATAATTTCTTTTCTTATTACAGTAGGTCAGCCAGTAAAATTGCTATTATCAGATTTTAAAAATCATTTATAATGTCATAACAGCAGACCCAAGTTCCTTACCTAAGAATCTTATTTTTTCAGGAATACTTTCCAGTATCTGTATATGGATATTTGCTATAATTACAAGCTATATGTTGTATAATAAATGTTCTGGTTGAAAAGAAGTCATAGAATAAGTTTTGATCGTGAACTCCACTTTATTTCATAAAAGGAATTCGAAGATACCAAAGGGGCAGACAGATAACTGACAAAAGCATTGTCCTCTAAATGTCATAAAATTTTGTGGCAACACAAAACAATTTACTATAAGCTTCCTGTTTATTGCATAAATTATTTCAAATTCATTACTATTTGATTACATTTTCACTTTAAATTGTAATTCCCAAGACGGAAATTATGGGAAAAATATTTTAAAAACTTTGTGATGACTTAAAATGTCAATTAAATGATCAAAAAAGCTAATCTCCATGTTATCCCTTTAAAATGTTAAACAGTTATTAAGTTAAAGTGTAATTAGCCTGTTATTATAATAAAAATATACATTTCTCTTAATTGCATATTCCTCTTTAATGCATAATTTATTTTGACAAATAAGGTATGCAATTAATAGAAATCCACTCTGGACAAAAGTTTTAATTAATAAACTTAATCAAATATGACATACATGACATGACATGTATAAATTATTTGAACATTTATTTTGAAAATCAACCTTTATTCAAAATTACATACACAAGATAATTTTGTGTTTTTATATGACTGCAAAAATTTTGTGGTCATATTATGTCATGGGCGCGTTGGCGTCAGCGTCCGTAGACAGTTAGGTTTCCGTTCAATAACTTTATTTTATTTGGATCTATTTAAAATTTTAACGCAATGATACCCTATATAAAATACATGTTGGGATTGATTTTGGGTGATCTAGCCTCGACCATTTTTTAAGGAGGGTCCAAAAGGGGATTTGTGAAATTTTTATTTTTCATCCGATTATGATAAAGTTTTTTCATTTGATTCCACTCAATGAGAGCTTTCAGCAGTTTGTCAACGGATTTTCTCGTACCATTTTCGAGCTAAAGTCAAAGTAGTGGGGGAAGGGGAAATTCGATTTCTTTTAAAATTGAAAAATTTTATTTTTAATCAGATTTTGATGGGGTTTTTTCCAAATGATTCCCCATAAAAAATGCAACAAAAGTTACTTCAAGCATTTTTTTGTAGCATTTTCCAATTTATTGTATAAAAGGTGTTAAATGGTTAAAAAAATGTGATTTTGCTGCAGATGAGAAATTTTTATTGTCCCCCGCCTTTCGCAAAAGCAGGGGATTATAGAATTCGCAGTTTGTCATTCCGTCATTCCTCAACTTTGAAACCACTGGTCCGATTTGAACCAAACTTACACAGATGGATGGAATATAGAAGGGAAATCACTCTACCAATTTTGAGGTCAAAAGGTCAAAGGTCAAGG
The DNA here is from genome assembly GCA_032357055.1 of Geukensia granosissima. NCBI lineage: Eukaryota > Metazoa > Mollusca > Bivalvia > Mytilida > Mytilidae > Geukensia > Geukensia granosissima. The sequence goes on along the minus strand of JAULBM010291028.1, from coordinate 10,075 downwards.
ACATAAAAGGGGTCAAAAGGTCAAAAACAGTGGTTTTTTGTGCCAAGTGGGAAATTTTTATTTTTCATCCGATTTTGATGGGGTTTCTTTTATTGGATTCCTCTCAAAGAAAGATGAGATAGGTATTCCATCAGATTTTTCCTATTTCCTACCGTTTCCAAGAAAAATTAGACCGAAGTTGGCGAAAAATTCAATTTTTCAAAAAATTTTATTTCTCATCCGATTTCCATGGGGTTTGTTGCAAATGATTCCTTGTAAAAAATGCAATGGAAGTTGCTCCCATGCATTTTTTGGTTTATTATGCCGTTTTTGAGTTACAAGGGGCTGAAAGGGGCTGCACAAAAGTTCTTTCCATAAAACAATACTTAAAGGCAGGGGACCTTGAGCGCTGCTCTATTTTTTCATAAATATCATCAGAATTAAATAATCTTGCTCATTATTTTTGTTTTGTCTATGTTTAATTAGAATTATGATAACAAAGTATAGATAGCATGGACAAAAATGTTTAAATGGCCATAAATGTTTTTGTAATCTTTTTACAGAGACATTCATATACAATAAGCATTTTTTTCATAAATATCATCAGAATTTAATAATTTGACTCTTATTTTTGTTTTGTCTATGTTAAATTAGAATTGAAATAACAAAATATAGAAAGCATGGATGAAAACATTTAAAATGGCCCAAATTTTTTTCATAATATTTTAACATTGACATACACTTGCAATATACACAAGATCTTTTTCTTGTGTTATTAAACTCTATGAAAACAATTTGTTTCAAAAAATTTTCATCCATTATCTATTTTGACCTAAAAATGTTTTTTTTTGCATGTAACAGGCAACAAGCATTGTGTAGTGTGATGTTGCATGTACTGTTTCAAATGTGTGCTTTTAACATGAATGATGTGCATGATTTTTAATATTCCACGGAGTATATGCTTATTTGATCTTCTGCATTTTTCATAAAACCATACCTCTATTGGAAAATATGTATAAAATCACAAAATAGACATGTGCAGAAACACTTTTCAGAGTTATAAATGTGTCACTTTGTGTCCTTATATTCTAATTAGGTAATACATTTTGAAAAAGTAAAAAAAAATGCAATTTGATATGTTTTTTAACTCTGATTTATTTTTACAGAGCCACAACAACACCCCTGTGATAACTACAGCACCATACCATATGATCAAAGTTTCCATGCTGACTACTTCAACCCTGGTAGTATGACAGAATGTCTTTACTCTGTCTGGTCTAGTGGATGGTATAGGATTGAAGGGGACTATAGACTGGCTACTAAACCTTTAGGACCGGGCCATTGTGGGTCTTATAGACCTGTCTGGATAAAAGGTAAGGTCTTCTGGAAGTGGATCATAGAATCACAACTCTTACATAACAGGCCATCTGGGTCTTATAGAAAAGGTTTCATTTTATTACTTTGCTTAGTATCATGTTTAATAGAAAAATAGGGTTTTCTGATATCATTAGATTTTCTTTGAAAATTAACTAACACCAAATAGAATTGTTATTTCACAAACTTTTGAACATTTTAGGATCTCTGCCAGAGGTTGAGGGAGAAACATCTTATGTGAAAGCCTGTCAGTCATCAGATTATAATTCCCCATGTTCTAGCAGTTGGACAGTGCCTATGATGAAGTGTGGTTCCTTTGATATCATGTATCTAAGACAAGATTATATGTCGATGTGTATTAAGCGATACTGTTTAGGTAAGTTATAAAGCTGGATAATGGCCAGTGTTACCAAACAAAGCAAGCATCTTAAAAAAAAATTCATTAGAAAGGGAAATTTTGAAACATAATCTTTTTTTTTTTTCATATGAAAGCAATTGTTATATATGTCTTATTAGTATCATACCTATAATGCCGATCATTAGAAATTTTTATTTTCATTAATATATAATATTTGATATAATATGTAAAAAAATGTTATTATTTTAAAAAGACTTTTTGAAAGAAAACTATATATATAGTATTAATACAAACATTACTCTAAAAAAACAACTTCAAGGGGGTTATGGGATGGTGATAATAAGCAGGGATATATTCTACAGAAATGCAATGGGTAGTTTTTTTTTTGGGAGAATAACTAATATAGGTTAGGTGACCCTCAATTGTTGTTGCAAAATATAAAATTTGTTTTATAAGTATTCTTTTTTTTAAATTTTTAAGAAAATCAATGTACCAATGTTTGAAATGTTCAAGAAATAGGATGAATTCACGATATAATGTACAAATTACATGACATTCACTTATATTAAGTCTCAGATATATCAAATCAGTTTGATGATGATATTTTTTTAATTTGAAAAAAAACTAGAAAAATATATATGCAATATCAAATGATGAAAAATTATTCACGTATGATCTGCCTTGAATACCTTTATTTTTTTTTTCATCGAAAACCAAATGTTTCCTTTTGTTGTAAACTGTAAGGACATCGGAAATTATCTATTAATAGAGAAATCATTACATGTTTACAACTATCCTATAAACTCTGCTATCAAACAACAAGTTAAATACACTGAACAAGTAAGTATTGATATTTTGATCATGGAAGACTTACAATTGACATGACACTTTTTTACACAACTGCCAAAATAAACCAAAAGTAGGAACACTCAAATGTCCAGTCATGTTATGTTTTTTTTCTGTAGAGGCCCAGAATGACACATGGACCATGCAGTGGGACAGTCCATGTTACATGTCAAGTACATTAACTGCAAACATTCATAGATGGGTGAACTATCAGCTTCAGCCTGGGGAACCAGAAACATGTGACAATTACTATGGATACTACAGTGGTATGGATGGTGTCAGCAGTTCAAACTGGTACAGATTTGGCAACAATGAAAATATACCAACCACTGCACCACAACAGCTGTCTTGTGGGTCAAGGAATCCAGTATGGTTGGAAGGTAGGTTTAATGTCAGGATTTTGGAATTGTAATACATCAACAAATTGAGAAACAAATCTGTACAATGTTTTTTCTAACATTTAATAGTATTTTCATAAGTAATAAAAGAAAATATGCTTGATAATGTTTTAAATCATAAATATTTGACTAAAAAGAGAATAATGCATATACCCCTTCTCACTGTATCAATAGTGCCATTATATTGCAGATTCACATGCAATTTCAACTGATTTCTGAAACTGTTGCCATTGGACACATTGTGATACAGGGAACACCCAGTAAAAAAGACATTTTTACACAACTTAAGTCATTTGGGTAAAATTGAAGGGTGCTGTATAAAGATCTTAAATTCAGATTTTGGACGGATTGAACCCCTATAATTTATTAGCAGCTACAGCTCAAAATTTGAATTTTTTACAGGAAGAAAGAACAAAATTTTTAAACCAGTTGTATATTGTTACTGCAGTAGGCAGTATCTAACTCATGGTCCTGGTGTAAAAGATTTACTTTAATTGTTCTGAATTGAAGGTACCTATCCAACCAAGTATGCTGAGATGACAGTAATGAAAGCTTGTAAGGTGGGGAATGATTCTAACTGTGAACAATCCTGGGATGTTTATATCATGCAGTGCCATGGTTTCAACACATTCTACCTTACACCTATAAATGTTGGCTGTGGAAAGTACTGTGCAGGTATTGGTCTAAGTATTAACTTTATGAAACGGAGATAACCATGCTAACAAAATGAATAAGAACCAATGACAATTGTTTTGATTCTTGTTCAGAATATTTGTGTTATTACTTCCTGAGAACCAACTGTTTATGATTTTTAAGAATAATTGTTCATAGCTTTGTGTTGGAGCTATTTAATCTTCAGCTTTACTATATATTTCTGTTTATTATTTACTGGATGTGTCTTTTTGTGAAACTAAAATCGGTTTGTGGTTTTATGAGCATCTGATCCCACTTCTGTTTTGTAAAAGGAATTTGAAGATACCAAAGGGGCAGTTAATGGATTCCAAGGCTTTGTTCCTTTTATTTTGTTTTATCTTTTAGTATATTTCAAATTATTCTTGTCTCTTTGAACTTTGCACTTTTGATCTCTCATATGGGTATTCTACGCTGGAGTTCATAAGAAAGAGGAGGAAAAAACTCCAATAATTTCTTTAATTTGTGTTATATTGTTATTTCAGAGCCTCAGGTTGATCCATGCTCTAACTACACCAGTATACCTTATGATACCTCTCGTCACTCTGACTACAGCCATACCATCACCACATATCACTGTGAATCTAATAGTATTTATCAAAATTGGTATAGATTTGAAGGAGACTATGAACTTGCCACCTCTAAAACTGTATATGGACATTGTGGGGCTTTCTCAACAGTATGGGTAAATGGTGAGTAGTACAATTAACTGTATGGGGAATAGTGAGTAGGGTACTCCACAGTATGGTTGAATGGTGAGAAGAATGTTTATTTGTATGGGAGGTGGAGGTGGTGGGATGTAGTGAGTAGCATATTTGACAGTATAGGTGAATGGTGAGTAGCATACTCAACTATAAGGTGGAGTAGTTACTGTCATCACAGCTCACTTTGGAAATAAACTTTTTAAAAATTTGAAGATTTTTATAACTTAATGTAGGTGGTATTCCTTTTGCTGCAAATGAATTTAGGTATTTCAACAATTTTAGTGCAAAATATTTTCTTCTTCCTTCAGATGTTTTTTTCTATTGGTTTCTTTTAATTTCTATAGTAATTTTTTGGTGCTTTAAAAATCTAATTTCCTATGGAGTGATTGTATTACTTAGAATATGGCATTGCATTTTGAGTCTTATTATCATTCTAAAATTGCCAAAACATTGGACTTGTGACGTGAAAGGAGCTATGAATAGCTAATTTAAGAAAATTCGCCAAAGTGAGTTATACCCATTCATGTGAAATCCCATAAACAATACAACCTACCCAGATATGTAGAAACTATTGAATAAACTTGCACATCTATTAATAATTTATCAATGGCTAAGTAAGAATGATATTCTAATCAAGTATAGGTTAATCCCACAAAGCTTAAAATTTGATAAATTTGAAAAAATCCAATTTCTGAAATGAACTGCACCAACAGTAGTAGCATATTCAACAATATCTATGATTAAGATATATGTTATTGTTGGTGATTTGAGAGTTCTATACTCAACTGTAAGTGAAAATGAGAATATATGAAAGAAAGGTGGGAAGCATATTCAGCTGGATATGAAATGGTAAGTTGCATAATCATTGGTATCGGGAAATACTCAAACATAATGGTTAATTGGTTAGTAGCATACTCAACATGATGGTTGATTTGCTATTAGTGAACTCAACAAAATTGTTGATTCATAAGTAGCATACTCAACAAAATGGATGATTGGTTAATACAGAGGTGTCAGCTTTTGAAAAGTCCTTTGAGGGAGACCTCCCACAAAAATTTTTTTCGATGAGGGAGATTTACCGTAGTGCCATTTGCGCATCATTATTTTTTGCGTACGGAAAACAAATTTAGAAAATAAAGAAAGAAACTTCTTTTTATTATATCCTTCTCAGTATAAACAAGTTCTACCAATGTATTTATTAAGTATTTGTTTATGTTTTTATAAGTCAATTTCACAGTTCAGGTTTTTATAAGTCAATTTCACAGTTCAGGTTGGACCCAGTAGCATGTTTTTGTAGTTCTTTTTGCAGTATTATAAGAAATATATTTAATCATTTACAACTGAATTCACATTGAATTCTATTACCGTCCAATTTATCTTTCCTGAACTGGGAGCCTCGTTTAATTAGCTGGACTGGATTTTGATATGAACTTTTTTATCAGGAAGAAATAAACATTGACTCTTTCCAGTATTAAGCACTTTGCATGTTGAGCGCTAGATTCATAAAGTTATTCTGACAAAGATATAGTACCACAGACACAAATACCATTTTGGGACCAAGTACGCATCCACTTGCACTTGACAAGTCTAAATCAAGATTTGTCAATCCAGGACTTAAATATAGTGCAGGTTTCGTTTGCATTCCTTCAGAATCCCACTTTGAGTCTTCTGTCAAAACAAACTATAATTTAAATGACAAGGAAATCACAAAACTGACATTAATTCTTAGAAAATTTGATTCGACTTATGATATATGATATAGGAAACACCTTGAGTTCTTCCAAAGATCGCTGTTCCGAAAATTTGCGGGAGACGGACACGGTTGCGGGAGATTCCGAATTTTTCGTAAAATTTGCAGGAGGCTCCCGCCGGGATCGGGAGACTTGACACCTCTGCGGCTATGTGAGCTGGCATCCAGCTTTTGAACTCAATAAAATATTGTGCAATTGACTTTCAAGTTCTGTAATAAGGTCCTCATTTCACTCATTTAGTAATCTTGAAAATTTTTTATGTTTCTTTTACTGAAAATATGTTCCTGTTACTTTGGGTGGAAAATAATACTTCCTCAAAAATGACCTAGAACTATTATTTCACCAGCATTCACAAGCTGTGACAGCAGGGTCTATACAATAAACAATAATGTTTGACATTATTTGAAAATATGAATCTTTCTTGTACAGTTGTAAGCATTGTATTTTGAATATATATGTAAGATTTTTCTGAAAATTCACATTTATATATAATACACATTACAGTATATCAGTAGTGTATGCAAAGTTATTTTTTTAATCTCAGAACATTCTGTCTGATGAAATTTCTTTTTTTACTAGACCTAATATTTTTTTACTTTTAAAATAAGAGGTGTGGCATGATTGTCCATGAGACAGTCATTCATTTAAAAAATGGACAAAATTTAACTTCTACAGGCCCTATAACGGTCTTCAATAATCAACCGGAGCCTACGGGTATATCATTATGAAAGCTGTAAAATAGCCCCAAAATCCAAAATGTGAAACTATTCATTAAACATGACAATCATCCTCATCTATTGACAAAATAATGAACAATAACAAAAAATGACATCAAAACAATGACAATCACTGGACTACATGTGCCTGGGTTAGTCACATGATACCAGAAGTACTTGTATAAGATATTTTGACTGATCTCTGGTCTGAAGCACATTTAATTGGAGCCAAGTCTCCAATGAGTTTTTTACAGACTTTATTTTAATATCAATGATGGCATTGAGAACATTTTAGATATTTCAACCCTCTTCTCGAAAGTACACTTGACATAAGGATACCTAAGTTTCGATTCACAGTTAACATTAATGAATTAAATTTATTTAAAATCAATATCACAAGAGGCGTTCTCAGTATTAAGTTATAAAAAAGTATTTATTTAATTCATTATAATTGATTGGTAAGTCCACCAGGGTATTATTAACTAAACAATAAGATCATTCTGTAGAATCAGTAGAACAGAGACTTAGGTACTTGACATTAGTACATCAAATAAGGACACCTGGCTGAATGTATATTTCTATGTACCTGACTTCTTTGATCTCTTTATTGACTTTGTTTGGCATATTCAAAATTTTCTTGTCCATTGGTTACAGTAAGCACCAGGGTGGTCAATTTTCTAATATTAAAATCCAGTTGAAGTACACACATTTCATTGTTTCTGGAATAACTGAAGACTGCTATACAAGAAAAGGTGTGTTTGATTGTGTTTGTCGGTTATGTTGTTTTTTAATAGTCAAACACACTCTCTTCACGCATGACATGATGAAAAAAGTTTTCTAAATTGGACACAATCCCCATCCATCTTGCATGTCTTGAGCAATGGTTGAAAATAAAGCTAGCTCACATTCATGTAAAGGTTAGGCTAAGAGTGCATTTTTATCCACTATTCTCAATGTCATAGTATGCGGATACAGGTAAAATGTTTTTGGAAATAAACTGTTAATTACATTAGTTTATTTCAGAGGATGAAAAAAGTGAAAGTTATCTGCAACAATAATTTTATAGATTTCACAGTGTAACTGCGATGAATTTTAAATTCTTGTACCAGAAGAGCTAGTGCAAGCTCGTCAGCAAAAATTATAAGACTTCAGTGATGATTAACTTGACTAATTAGCCTGGAAAAATGCTTATTGGCATGTTTTAATTAAACTGTTTACATAAAGTGGTTGCTTTTGACTCCCATAGCATGTGGTTTGTCAGTTACCTGCAAAGGGTCTGTGGTGTCCTCTGGGTACCCGTACTTCCTCCAATGGTAAAACTGACTGACATGATATGACTTAAATATTGTTGAAAGTGGTGTTAAATCCCAATCAAACAAACAAACAATCAATTTACTTTTGGAAACCCAATACATCAAAGGTAAGGGCTTTGCATATAGTAAGGGGTAGATTTCGGGTTGAATTTAGTAAGGGTTTAAGGATGGATAAAAGGATAGGTTTAGCATTAGATGAGAACAGTTTGTATCTTTCAAGACACTGGGTTCCCTAAATCAAATGAAGGTCCTTGCTGATCCAGGATTTATGAGAAGACTCCAGGATTCCAGGTTCTGTATTGGTAATCTTCGATGGAGTAGCTCAAAATCCTAACTGGCCAAGTTCTAGTCTAACCAAGTCTGAGTTGGTGGTCCATTGTATTACATGTTAACACATACCAGGTTCTAATCTCTTTGTTTACATTGTAAGATTATTATCTGTCAGTAATTATTTAATTACCTGTAATTAACTATCAATACACATCCATTGATCTTTACCTGTAAATAATCATATTGCTTGATCTGTGGTAAACAATTGACAACATATCTTGTGCTTATTGAACTTTGATCTTTCTTTTATTTAATTTACATTCAGATAATTAAGGTTTTTAATGATCATTTTGAATGTTGAATTTGATTCCCAGTAATGAATTCTCTACGATTGGATATCAAACTATGCACAATCTATCTGTCATATCATTGTCAATGCTATGGTAAAGTTTTTTAAATGATTTTTAGAAGCTGTCCACAAACAAAGCAGGCATATCCTATTTTAATTGAAAGCACATGGTAAAATTGATCCACCAGTTTTATTTGTTGTTGTTTCAATGTATTGTTGACCTGATGTATAAGTCTGAAATAATAGGAACTGAGGATGCTTTAAAATATCCTAACAAAGAAACTAGATGAAATGTATTTTGCAGAATAATCTCCCTTTATTTCACAGATGTAATTTTCTACACTCAAACTGTTGCAGTCAACACCCATTTCTTAGAAAAATCAAATGGAGCAATATTTCTTCATAACATAATTTTGCATGAGCCACCCAATTCCATGGACATCCTCTTTAGAGTTTGAAAATTGTTGCATTAACAAGGTACATAACTGTTTTGTATTTGAACATTTACAAACATCGATCTTAGATTTTACTATCATGACCCCAGTAAAACCCATTTTGGGAAGTAAAACCCTCAGCACTGTACAGTTATCTTTGATGTGCCTCTCCTGCTATCATTTCTGTAAAGTGGTCAAGTGGCCCCTCTTTTACGATCCATGACAAAAGTTTTTTTCTACTTTTCAAATGTTGCTCACAAATTTATACATGAAAATTTTCTTCCAGTTTCTGCAGGACAAGTTTGATAAATTGGAATATCATTATTTTTACCTGGCTCTATATATTGATAGATTAATGCAGTCCGCCCACCCATAATTTACACAACAGCTAGGTTGCTGTGAAGTGTTAAAGGCTTGCATTGTTCACTTTGTGCAGGAAAATTTAATTTTATGGTATGTTGTCAGGTTCTGTGAAAGGTTGTTTGTTTTGTAATAGAATGTTAAGGTGTTTCAATCCTTTTCTTTTCTTATTAGAATAAGAAGTATTATAAATTTATTGCACAGTCAGATAAATATGACTACAATGGCTTAGTTTTGGATTTATTGGTGTTTATTTAACACTCAGAATCCCTTTGTTGATGTTTTTGAAAATAGTATGAGGAAATTGAGGTTTTTTGAGAAATAAAGAACAGGAGGACAAGTTGTGGGCATTAATTAAATTACAGATAGGGTCAGCAACCAATAATAAGGTGGTCAGTAGTTGTTGAAGTTCAGTATTTACTCTTCATGTTTAGGCATCTTTCACCAGTAAAACAGACCACCACAGATTAGATGAAATGTTTCTTAATGGTTGCATGGAGTAGCCAGTATCTGAGGTTCATTTCAACTTATAT